>JZKD02S1713094.1:891173-902045 GCA_000966675.3 Picea glauca
TATCTGATCATTCCAGAGGTATACAACGTCCCTTCTCATTACTATACGTTTAATCTGTTTTGCATAATATTTTACATCACTTTCGTACTTAACCATTGATTAGACTGCAGATTAGAATTTGAAGCCTGTTGCTAAAACACAGAGCTGTTACACAGTCCAGGTCGCAGATGCTGAAACACAGAGCTGTTACATAGTCCAGGTCGCAGATGCTGAAACACAGAGTTGTTACATAGTCCGAGGTCGCAGATGCTGAAACACAGAGCTATTACACAGTCCAGAGTCGCACATGCTGAAACACAAAGATGTTACATAGTCCAAAGCTGCAGATGTTGAAACACAGAGGAGACCGCCAAAACCCACGATGCTGAAACATAAAGGAAGTTGTTACAGTCAGCGGTCAACAAGCACCAACCATTTCTCCTACATAAGAAAGCCGACACAGTCAAGAGCGCAATTCACGTTGCTGAAACAACTCGTGAATTGCGATGCTGAAACAACATCGACAGCTACGAGAAGAAGCTGTTACTCCAGTCGTAACAACAATACCTCATCCAGGTCCTGTAATAGCATTTATGTTGCGTGAGACTAGGACATCATGTTCTGGTTTAGAAAGAAGATCCGATTAAAGATAGGAATCAGATATTGTAATTTTTTATCAATTGTATCGAAGGGATTTCCTCTTTAAATAAGGGGAAATCATCATTCGAGGAGCCAATTTTTATGTATTGAAAAGCTTCAGAGAGAGGGACGTGTTTTCATCTTCAGACTGTAATATGATATTTTGATAGATGAATAAAAGACTTCTTTCAGTATCCTTCTCTAGCTTTCTCGTTTCATGGGAATCTTGTGAGAAGGGAGGGCCCACCTTCTTCACAAGATTCACCCGTTAGTTTTAGAGTGTGTTAGTATAATTTCTGTGTTGATTAACTTTCAGATGCTGAAACACTACTTTTAATGAATTCTACTTTGTTGAAACACTACTAAACTCTGTCTTGTTAAGAACTTTGTTTTATTGAATGTTACATTCTTTTTGTTAGCAATCTTGTGTGATGATTTTATGAGGCTAGCTAGAGACTGGGTTAAGGGTTCCTGCTCAGAAAGGAAGGGATCAGATTATCTTGTTCTCTGTAGATTTCAATTAATTCTACAAGTGTGCTAGCTAGAGACTGGGTTAAGGGTTCCTGCTCAGAAAGGAAGGGATCATATTATCTTGTTCTCTGTAGATTTCAATTAATTCTGCAGGTGTGCTAGCCAGAGACTGGGTTAAGGGTTCCTGCTCAGAAAGGAAGGGATCAAATTATCTTGTTCTCTGTAAATTTCAATTAATTCTGCAAGTGTGCTAGTCAGAGACTTGATTAAGGGTTCCTTCTTAGAAAGGAAGGGATCAGATTATCTTGTTCTCTGTAGATTTCAATTAATTCTGCAAGTGTGCTAGTCAGAGACCTTGTTAAGGGTTCCTGCTCAGAAAGGAAGGGATCAGATTATCTTGTTCTCTGTAGATTTCAATTATTCCTGCAAGGTGTGCTATTCAGAAATAGGGCTAAAGGTTCCTGCTCAGAAAGGAAGGAATTAATGGCCTTGTTCTCTGCTAGATGGAGTTAATTTTCTCTGCATTACTGTTTTCATGAAAATGTGTTAATCAGAAATAAGGTGTTGAAGTCTCTGCTTGAGAGTAAGGGTCCTATTCTCTGGTTATAGAGTAGTTGTTCTTTCCTGCTGCAATTCTTATTTTAATGTAATCCAGGATTCCTTAGATTAATCTTTAAGATCTGTAATAGGTAGGTTTCTTTCCTGTAACTTAAGTCAGAACTTCAGTTCATACAGGGCAAGTGTGATTAATATAGTTTCTTTTACTACAACTTTAAGCTGCTTTTGGAATTGAGCATATATAGTGCGTGGTTATCTTTGAAATAAAAACACTTCCTTGGGTTGACAATTTATGTATCACTTGGTTGTTTGAAATTAATTGAGCAATTATAGTGACCAACAGTCCTGAGTGTCCTTGGCACCTCCAACTCCCGATATCTAAAACTCTGAAATGGAGATTAAGTCGTGGTTTCGGTATCGTTGATTAAGGGTAACCCATTTTGTGATGGAAAATTCTATCATTGGAGGTAACACACCATATGGGATGTTCATTCATTTAAATTCCGAATGAGATATGTAATACTTTTTTTAAAAGAATTACACGGTTTCTCTTCCGCCTACTTGTAATGGCATACTAGTTATTTTATTGGTTTAATATACTAGTGCCATACTGGCTACTTCCTCAAAAGGATTTTGAAAAGGAAAAAATACTCGGCTATTGCTGGCTATATGTGTATCTTGTTTATAGTTGACTCCAGATCACATGATGGTATATGAATTCAATTTGCACTTACTGTACTTGTGTTAAAGACTTTCCTTTTGAACTTTTAGGTGATTGTGTTGTTATTTAAACAGTTAAGAATTTACTCAGGGGTATGTTTTAAGTTTTGGGATGTCCCTTCTTCCTTGGGCCTTCGTGCCTCTCGTGATTAGTTCTGGTAATTAAATTTTGTTAATTAGATTCACTCCAATAATTTTCCAACATTTCAACCTATAACTTTTCATTAAACATTGGTTGATATAAAGTTGTGTAAATGTTGTAGATGGTCTATAATAATTCTTGGTATTCGCAAGGTCACTTTCGTACTTAGGGCTATCTCCTAAAAAAATCATGACTATTCAGCTGGTACATGGAAAAAATCTTAGTTAATTACTTTACTGCGGTGCGTGCCTTTATATATTAGAAATTTAAATATATACATATATCTATCTATCTATATACACACACACACACACACACTATGCAGTTTTCCATTTGCATTCAATATGTAGGTAAACTCTAATCTGCATCACAATTTACTTTGGGGTTTTCAACTACGAAGCTTTATCTTACTACAGTAGTAATCCAAACCACAACACAAATATTCTTTAAGAATTGACTAGTCATATCCTTCCAGCTAGTATACTTTTGGGAAATAGTATTCATAACAGAAATGAGATGCAACAAAGATAATCCATTCCGAACTAGTAGAGAGACATTCTAGCAACTCCTAAGTTTGCAATAGGATGCATTCGATTTTTCATCCTTAATATTATTTCTAAGAAATACATTCTATTAAGTATGTAACCATTTATCATTCATCCAGAGAAGGAACAGAAATAACATATCTGAAATAATACGCTAAAAGACAAAGGGAACAACCATGCTCCTCCCAACCGTAGAGCAGGGAAGCCAAACTACTTGTCCGATTCACCCCTTAGCCTAACCATGAATCCATAAGACCAAACTAGGAAAAGATTCTCTTCATATATGTCCTACAACTCCAATAGTTTTCCTTTGCCTCACACTCAAGCAGTGTTCATAACAGCAAGTAAATCAAAAGTCTCCTTTCCCAACATACTTGTTAGGATCCTGCCTCCACTCATATGTTATTTATCATTTTCCTAGGTCTTTTCCCTCCCTTGGGAATTTTCGCAACTTTCTAAATCCCTGATTTTCAGGGGCTTCCAATGGCCAAATCACTGATTTGCCACTTGTAATAATCAACCCAGAGGTAGTTCCAACATGTTCCCCACTCATGGAGTCATGGTCAGCTAAATTTAACATGGATGTTCCATTTCTCCTCCTTCAATCAATATAAAATATTATGTTTCCATACAAGTGTCATAGTCAAATAGTTAGTTGGGTCAAATCAGGTCTCTATCCAACAGTCAAAATAATTAATTACAATTACCAAATTTGAAATTCGGAATTTCCATAAATGGCAAAAAAAATTCAAATTCGAATTTACTAAAAACAGAATAAATTTCCAACAATTTTAAATTTCAAAAATATTTTATTTTTGGGGATGTCACATCCTTTCCCCATTCACTAAAACACTGTCCTCAGTGTTCGTTCCTTTCCTGGAACAGGATTGGATGAGATTTTTGCAAATCTCTCTCCAACTCCCAAGTGGCTTCCTTATGACTAAAGTGTTATTTCTCTCCGGTCCAGAATACGTAGGGGTTCCACGTGCACCAAGTTCCAATCAATCCTATGAGTAGGATCATGAATATACTTTTTCAGCAACGAAACATGAAATACATTATGAATTCTTACATTAGTTCGAAGTGCAAGTTGATATGCTACGGGTCCAATTCGAGCTAGTATATCGAAGGGCCCACAAAACATGGGTGCCAGCTTGGCACAATTCCATAACTTCAACGAGCTCTTTCAGACTTTGACCTTCAAAGAAACATGGTCTCCCACTTGAAATTTCAAGTGTCTTCTTTTCCGATCTGCATAGCTTTTTTGTCTGTCCTGTGCTTCTTTCAAGTTCTCTTGTACCTTTCTTACCATGTTCTCCATTTCTTGGAGTATCTCTAGTCCAACCATGAGTCTGTCAGTCGGGTTATCCCAACTAATTGGAGTCATACACTTTCTTCCATAAAGTATTTTGAAAGGGCTCAACTTAGCCAAAGTTTGGTACCCATTGTTATATGCAAATTCTACCAAGTGCAAGTAGTCTTCCCACTTGCTTGGTTTTGTTCTTACATACATGCGAAGAATATCCTCTATGAATTGGTTTTTCCTTTCGGTTTGTCCATATGTTTGTGGATGATAGTTCGTACTAAAATTCAAGTTAGTGCTTAGCCCTGCAAACAATTCCTTCCAAAAAGCGGATGTAAATTTTATGTCTCTATCTGAAATCACCATTTTAGGAATACCATGCAGTCTAAAAATTTCTTTCATGAATGTTTCAGCAATTTTTATAGCCTTAAAAGTAGACTTTACAGGAATAAAGTGTGTAGACTTACTGAGTTTATCGATTACAACCATGATAGAATCATTCTGTTTCCAAGTTTTAGGCAAACCTGTTATAAAGTCCAGTGATATAGTCTCCCATTTCCATTCTGGTACTAGTAATAGCTATAATAGGTCGGCTAGATGCTGGTGTTCGGCCTTAACCTGCTGACAATCTTGGCACCTAGCCAAGTACTCTGATGTTTCTCCCTTCATATTAGGCCAGTAAAATAGTTTTCTAAGTGTTTTTATTGTTTTCCGGTAACCTGGATGGCCAGAATATGGTTTCTTATGCTCTTCGTCTAAAATAGTTAATTTTAACTCTGTTGAATCTAGTATGTAAAGTCTGTTTTTAAATTGTAATAGTCCCTTCTTGTTGATACTTAGATCTGGATTATCTAAGTTTTTGATACTGTTTTGAAATTCTACCATCATCTTAGTGTAATTTTCATCGCTAATACTCGTCGTCCTTATTCTTTGTTCCATATCACTTTCTACCTTGCTGATATTTATCTCAAATAACCCATGGACTCTTCTGCTTAAAGCGTCTGCTACTTTATTTTCCTTACCCTTGATATGTCTGACCTCGTAGTCGAATTCTCTCAAGAAGGCTAGCCACCTTGCCTGTCTTGCATTAAGATCTGGTTGGTTAAACAGATATTTCACCCCACTATTATCCATTAATAGTAGGAATTTTATGCCCATTATATAGTGTCGCCAGATTTTTAAGGCATGTATTACTGTTGCCAATTCTAAGTCATGAGTGACATAATTTCGCTCTTGTTCTTTTAATTTCCGGGACTCGTAACAAATCATGTGCCCTTCCTGAGTTAGGACACCACCTAGTTCCTCTTTACCTGCATCAACATAAACTATAAAGTCTTTATCTGGGTCTGCTACCTTCAAAATGGGTGTTGATGTCAATAATTCTTTTAGCTTGTTAAAGTTGTCTTGACACTTTTTCAACCAGTTAAACTTGGTTCCTTTCTTTTGTAATGACATGATAAGGTAGGCTATCTTGGAAAACCATTCTATAAATCTACGATAATATCTGGTGATTCCCATGAATGACCGGATATCTACCACATCCTTAGGTACTAGCCATTCCATAATGGATTTATCTTTTCTGGGTCTACAACAATACCTTCTGAGGAAATGACATGTCCTAAATATTGTATTTCTTTTTTATAAAAGTCACATTTGTCGAATTTTGCGTATAGTTTGTGTTTCCTTAATGTTTGCAGAACTATTCATATGTGTTCATCATGTTCTTCCTTTGTTTTAGAATAGACCAAAATATCGTTGATAAATACGACTACAAACTTGTCTAAGTACAGACTGAAAATGTTGTTCATCAAGCACATAAATGTGGCAGGTGCTTTAGTGAGTCTAAAAGGTATGACTATAAACTCATAGTATCCATATCTTGTTCAAAAAGTTGTTTTTTTATGTCCTCATTCTTTATCCTAATTTGATGATAACTGGATCATAAATCCAATTTTGAAAAGATCTAGGCCCCACCAACTTGATCGAACATATCATTTATCCTTGGTAAGGGGTATTTGTTCTTAATGGTCATTTTGTTGAGTTGTCTATAATCGATACATAGTCTTAGAGTACCGTCTTTCTTTTTCACAAAGAGGACTGGTGCTTCCCGTGGTGAGACACTTGGTCTAATATACTCTTTGTCCAACAATTCCTGTAATTGTATATTTAATTCAGTCAGTTCTGGTACACTCATTCGGTAGGATGCTCTTGAGATAGGGGTTGATCCGGGTAATAGGTCTATGGAGAAATATTTTTCCCTTCTAGGAGGTAATTCTGGTAGCTCATCCACAAACATGTCTATGAATTCATGTAGGACAGCAAAGTCTTCTAACTTGGGCTTATATTCTTTATCTAATAGATTTGTCACTTGGATGGCATAAACTTGGCATCTCTTTCTGATACATTTCTTGAGTTTCATTATTGAAACTTGTCTGGTTGATACAGGTTTTGGTATGCCTTGGGTTGTTCTAACAGTGCCAAAATCATCTTTATAGCTAAGCATCTTTGTATAATAGTCTAGTACTGCTTTGTGTTGTTCCAACCAATCCATCCCGATAATCATATCATAAGATCCTAGTGGTCAGATGTTTAGATTGGTCCTTATATTTTGACCATCTAAGCTGAACTCAATATTAGAAATAAAGCAACTACTTTCCTTTTAGTACCTGTTGCTAGTTGTACAAGCCATGATTTTGTGTGCTTCAGTTTCTTAAGTTTATTCGACTCTACTACATCAGGAGTAATATAACTTAACGTAGCTCTAGGTTCAATTAAAATGGTGGTCATCTTGTCGACCATCTATGGCTGCATTTATCCGATGCAGACTTCTGCGAACATATCCCACTATAGAGGCTTCCTGCAAATTGTGAACAACAGTTATGTTTGTTGAAATTAAACGTGGAAAGTTCATTCGTAGATGAGGCTATCCACACTCCCAACACTTTAATGGCTTGTGGGAGTTGTCCCCAAACTTCTACATTCCTAGGTTTACTGGTTTATCGCTACCTTGCGTATTCAGATGATTGGAGTGAAAATCCTTCCTTGGGAAACTTTTTGCTGCATTCTGATAAGAAGTTGGTTGGTATCCCTTCTTCCACTGGTTCATTCGATCTTGCTTCTTATCCTTCCAAGCCTTGGGAAACTCTACCCAATGTTTATATTGGTCATAGCACATTCGTGCTTTCCTAAATACCTCACATAAGGATTTCGGATTGTCAAACTCAATTCTATCCCTGTAGGACTATGGTAAATAGCTTAAGAATCGTTGGATTTTTACCTTATCCTCCCAGATGTATGGTATGAACATTAGTAGTTCTAGAAATTTATTTATAAGGTACTCCATCGTCATCTGTCCAAGTTGTAACTCATAAAATTCTTTCTTCTTCCTTTCATAATAGATTTCAGAAAGGTATTGTTTCTTGAAATACTTCTTAAAGTCGGACCATTCTGACTGTTTCTCCTTTAGGCCCTTGCCCAATTTCAGGTCTTGCCACCAAATGTTGGCCTTCCACCTCAGATTGTAGATGGCCATTATGACCTTTATGTTGGTGGAATAGTTGTAGATCTAGAAGTATTTTTTAATGTCCAGCAACCATGCCTCAGTTTCTTCTCCTGTTTTGGATTCTTCGTCAAAGGTAGCTAGTTTAATCTTTTTAAATTCTCCTTCAAGGTGGTCTACTTGTTTTCTTTTTCTATCTAGTATAGTTTTGTCTTCAACTGAAGGTGTCCCTTCAGACGAACTGTCTCATTTTTCTGTTTCCGGACCAGAATTCTTGGAGGCCCTTTTGCTGACCTCTTCATCATGGTTATCATCTTTTGGGATTTTCTTGGTTATTATACTACACAGTAGGACTTCATTTATCTCTTGTTGTTCCTGTTGTCCTTTCTTCAATTTTTCATTGTCGGTCTTGAAAACCTACAGTTCAACAATAAGATTCCTCATTATTTCCAACACCTTCGTGGGTGAGCTTCCATCATTGTTCTGTCTTGGATCTCTAGGAGGTCCTTGCTGCAGATTTCCTTCCATCCTGATTTTTGCACCCTCCTGAGCTGCCATAGTTTACAAAAATAAAAAGGGATTTTTGTTTGTAACCATAAGATTTATTAGTTTTACATAAATAGAAATCAATACTAAGCAACTAATGTGGCCCTATTCAGGCCTAGTGTTGTATCTTTTTCTCTGATACCATATGTAATATACCTCAAAAACTGTCTGAAAAAAAATAAAAATTGTTTGTATAAATATCCTTGAATATTTTGAGATTCAAGCAAGTAAGCTTTCTGTTATGAAGCTTGAGTCTGAGAGTTTGCAAGATTCCTTACTATCATCGAATGTCATTACCATTCAACTTAAAGTTTTATGATCGACGATAAGTGCTTACTCCTCATTTCAATGTTTATTTCAATTCCTGTAATTATAATTACTTTCCTATCTGTTTGTACCTATAACCATTACCACAGTCTTAACAAAACAAACGAATTTGGGATTTTATGGCCAAATCCTTATGCGTTAGACCCTACAAATAACCCATTACCATATGTTTACAATACAAATGAATTTGGGGGTTGATGGCCTTGGCCTCATGCGTTAGTCCATACACGAAATCATACGATAAAAATGACCAAACAAACTTAGTAAAAGTAGAGTATTAGTCTATACTCCTCTGCGAAAAGTGTAAATATAAACATACCCCTATAGTTTTGTTTTTTTTTTAAATATCCAGATACAGGATAATGGTTAGGTAAGGCCTTCCGGTTAAACTAAGAGTACGAATATTTCATAATACTCCGATCAAATTCACCTGCACTGTTGGATTACAAGTACTGGTTCTCGTGCTTATTCCATATGCCCACTAGCTGTGACCACGGGCCTAATCAAAATGCCTTTCACATTTCGGCATTTCGGCATTTCGGCAAGTCACAATCCCTAAAATGGAGTCAGATCAACGGTCCACAAAAATTCATAATTTGATCCCTTCTTTTCTTAATCGAACGATTGACGAGATTTCGGTGTTTTTCCCTTCGAGTCATTGTGACTCCAACATTATAAAATTCATGATCACAAAATCTCTGAAGTGATCGAACGGTTCACATAACCCACTTAGATGGACGGTTGACGGGATTTCGGAGTTTTTCCTTTCAAGTTTTCGAGACTCACAATAGTCCCTTTAGGCATTTTGGAGTTCGAGACTTCATGATGGTGGAGTTTCTGCTTGCTATGTAAAACCCTGAAATAGAAAGTTTCGATGTGACGTAAACCTGCTGACGCCACACGTAGATTGACACATGTCAAATAGTTCCCACGTGTCACTCTGTTTCGTGACTTACATGTGCCTAAAATGTTGAATCAGCTTGACACTTTTCATTGCCTGATTGTGCAACGTGTCCTTAGCTGATGTGGTTTGTTGATGTGTTTGTTTCGGGATTTCAAGGTTCGCTACTTCAAAGGTTAAAGTTCCTTTGATCTTTGAGTTCCCGGTCTGCGAAACTCCGAAATGGAGTCTTTGACATGCTATGATCTTTCGCATTTCACGATTTCATCATTCTTGTCATGAGTGTCCTTGACACTTCCAACTCCCGGTATCTGAAACTCTGAAATGGATATTAAGTCGTGGTTTTGCATTTTGTGATTTTATCATTCTTGTCATGAGTTTCCTTGACACCTCCAACTCTCGGTATCTAAAACTCCGAAATGGAGATTAAGTCATGGTTTTGGTACCGTTGATTAAGGGTAATCTGTTTTGTGATGGAAAGTCCTATCATTGGAAGTAAAACATTCTATGGGATGTTCATTCATTTCAATTCTGAACGAAATATGTAATACTATTTTTAAAAGAATTATAGGGTTTCCCTTCTGCCTACTTGTAATGGAATACTACTTATTTTATTGGTTTAATATACTAGCGCCATACTGGCTACTTCCTTGAAACGATTTTGAAAAGGAAAAAATACTCGACTATTACCGACTATATGTGTATCTTGTTTATAGTTGACTCCAGATCGCATGATGGTATATGAATTCAATTTTCACTTATTGTACTAGTGTTAAAGACTTTCCTTTTGAACTTTTAGGTGATTGTGTTGTTATTTACACAGTTAGGAATTTCCTCAGGGGTATGTTTTAAGTTTCTGGATGTCCCCTCTTCCTTGGGCCTTCACACCTCTCATGATTAGTTTTGGTAACTAAACTGTGTTAATTCGATTCATGCCAATAATTTTCCAACATTTAAACCTATAAATTTTCATTAAACACCGGTTGATATAAAGATGTGTAAATGTTGTAGATGATCTATAATAATTCTTGGTATTCGCAAGGTCACTTTCGTACATTAAATATACATATATATATCTTAGACACTTACGATTAGGGCTATCTCCTAAAAGAAATCATGATTGTTCAGCTGGTACACAGAAGAAATCTTAGTTAATTACTTTACTACAGTGCGTGCCTTTATATATCATAAATGTCCATATATATATATATATATATATATATATATATATATATATATATA
>JZKD02S1713094.1:902095-923472 GCA_000966675.3 Picea glauca
CACTATGCAGTTTTCCATTTGCATTCAATATGTACGTAAACTCAAATCTGCATCACAATTTACTTGTGGGGTTTTCAACTACGACGCTTTATCTTACTACAGTAGTAATTCAACCCACAACACAAATCTTCTTTAAGTATTGACTAGTCATATCCTTCCAGCTAGTATACTTTCGGGAACTAGTATTCATGACAAAAATGAGATGCAACAAAGATAATCCATTCTGAACTAGTAGAGAGACATTCTAGCAATTCCTAAGTTTGCAATAGGATACATTCGATCTTTCATACTTAATATTATTTCTAGAAGATGCATTCTATCAAGTATGTAACCATTTATCATTCAGCTAGAGAAGGGACAGATATAACATATCTGAAATAATACGCTGAAAGACAAAGGGAACAACCACGTTCCTCCCAATCGTAGAACAGGGCAGCCAAACTACTTGCCCGATTCACCCCCTAGCCTAACCATGAATCCATGAGGGAAAACTTGGAAAATCTTCTCTTCGTATATGTCCTACAGCTCCAACAGTTTTCCCTTGCCTCACACTCAAGCAGTGTTCATAATAGCAAGTAAATCAAAAGTCTCATTTCCCAGCATACTTGGCAGCATCCTACCTCCTCTCATATGTTATTTATCATTTGCCTAGGTCTTTTCCCTCCCTTGGGAATTTTGGCAGCTTTCTAAATCCATGATTTTCAGGGGCTGCCAATGGCCAAATCACTGATTTTCCACTTGTAATAATCAGCCCAGAGGTAGTTCCAACATGTTCCCCACTCATGGAGTCATGGTCAGCTAAATTTAACATGGTTATTCCATTTGTCCTGCTGCAATCAATATAAAATATTATGTTTCCATACAACTGTCATAGTCAAATAGTTAGTTGGGTCAATTCAGGTCTCTGCCAACAGTCAAAATAATTAATTACAATTACCAAATTCAAAATACGGAATTGCCATAAATGGAAAAAAAATCCCAAATTCGAATTGACCAAAAACAGAATAAATTTTCAACAATTTTAAATTTCAAAAATATTTTATTTTTGGTGATGTCACATTACCTTTACCTTTATGTTCTTCATTCAGAAACAAAGTAAGTATATCGTTACCATTCTATCAAAAAAATTTAATATATGAACCCTCCAGCTAATATGCAATTATGTCATGACACAGATCACAAAAACATGGAAGAATGTAACTAGATTCAGAAAACTTGCTGAAGTTATGGGGACCTGACATAACCATCGCCCAAGATAAAAATTCCCCATTCTCTTGACAATTCTCCACCTGTTCACGAATTTCTTCGCATGGAGGATATGAAAAAAACACATCATTCTTACGCCCTAGATTTTCAATAAGAAACGGAGTAAGCATGACTTTACCATTACTCTGAATAATTTTTAGATATGAATTATGAAGCCAATCTTCAATCTTATCATGAAACTCAGAATCCAAACTATCACTTTGATGAGTTAGATCTACAATTGATAAACACATCGTACAAGGATTCATTATAGAAATCAAATTGTTGGTTTGAGCATTCCTTTTCATGAGATGAATTGGTTCCAAATGTGCAATAGAATCATGAGAGTTTAATCTAATCAATGAATGAATATGAAGTATGGGATCTTCGATCTCCATAATAAATTATTTGTCTTTTTAAAAAATAAATTGTGTATAATCATCTTGCGACATGTCTTTTTCCTATCCGAGTGATGAAAGTGAAAGAGCGTCAAATACGACTTCACATTGACAGATCAAAAATATTAGATTGTGATGGAAAAGAGCACGATATCATGGGTAAAATACCATACTCACCAAAATCTAAAAAGAGATCGGGATATAAGAGTAAAATGAATTAGAAATAAGTACATGAAAAGATTCTCTTGAGCTATGATAATTAACAACGGTATTCTCGAGACATTCATCTTCACTTGCCTTAATACTTTCACTCTCTTTTTTTGATAAATCCTTCAACATAATATGATCATCTAAATTTTCCTCCTGTACGATAGACAATTCAAAACATTCATGAAAAACATCTAATCTTTCATGTGGATAAGGTATGATTTGTGGATGAAGGTTTACGGTTTCTTCTTCCAATTGTAGATCTACATCTCTAATCTGTTTCATTGGAATTTTAGATCGCTTAAGATCATTTTCATCACCTAAGTGTTCTCCAATAATTGAATCTAAGTACTGATTAGAGAAAGAGTTAGAAAAATATGGGCATATAAGTAGACCCATAATAAAATATCCTTACACGATAGTTGAGGATTGAAGATGCAAGGGTTCAAAAGAAAAATTAGTTTGATTTTTAGTGTGAACATTTTCAATATATTCTACCTCCCTTGTTTGTTCAATGGTTTTTGATGGATTCCTCTCATTTGCAATTAAAATTCATCTTGCAATTGGGTGTCAGTATTTGTTACTGATTCATTATTCGCAATTGAATATGATTGGATGAAAGGGGCACAAGCATCAGAGAGGAGCTTTAGTACAAATGACATGTCACCAAGATTAAATTTACAGAGAACATGATGGATTCTTGTTGAAGAACCTTCTTGAGATCAATCATCATTGATTATTAGAGCCTGAAATTCTTCACATGCTCTATTTTAATCATAGATTTCAAAAGCATCTAAAAATTCCTCTACAAATTGAAACCAATCAATCATATGATATGCTGGAAAAGACTAAAACCATTTTTTAATCCGACCCCTAAAAGTAAAAGAGAACAATATTCATAAAACATTTAAATCAGAAATATCATGCCTGATGCATTTAAAACAAAACTTGTTAAGATGCTCTTTTGCAGATACATTCCCCCCACCATAAAAGGTGAGTTTGGACAAGAGAAAGACTGTCTTGTTGGGAATATAAGGTAATGAGAAGTGGAAGTCATGTTGCAACACATTGATTTGGGGAGCCATGGGAAACTAAATAAATTCAAAACAAAGACTCCTACAAGGCTAGCTTGTTAGTATGGTTTGCCTTCTAGTGCATTTCAAGATGACACAAAAGAAGAATTTATAAATATGGGATTATGACAAGCTGAGAGGTAAAACATTTAATCATTAAAATTACCTCAGCCCTCTTTCTAGCTCCATTTGTTGACGAACGTAAATGACACACCGTCAACTAGAAGGTTACATCCGGATCGAGGTTGTCTAATTAACCCAAGCCGTTTGGTATGATCTAACCCAATGGGTTTAATGGCTTTGTTAGCCAACTAACGTCCTAAAAATAGTAAAAGAAATAAACTAATCTAAAGCTATGATTCTAACAAATGATATATTACTTACTAATATTTATTAAAAAGAAACGTGAATATACAAATGATTCTAAACAATCTATATACAGTTTACAAGGTTTACTTGAAATTTTGTGAAAATGAATGTTCATTATAATGTTTCAAAATAAGATAAAGTAAGAACATAAATCCTTTTTTTTTAATGTTTAAATATTTTAAACTAATAAATACTAAGCAAATACAACTGAAACAATGAGACAGAAACAATCAAAGTTAATTAATGCAATCATCGTCTCATTCATATATAAACAGATATGAATAAAAGAAAAAAATGCACCTACTAACCTCTCACTCATCAACAATACTAAGCTAAATTCATTTCTCTCTATTTGTATGAGCTCTTCTTAACCTAAGTATAAACCTATGACAAAAGCAAGCATAATACTTCTTGAAAAAATTCAAGGAAGTGTTTCATATTCTGGAGCGAGTTTATAATGACACAAAGACAAATAATTATATATATATATATTGTGAACTTGAAATGTCCAATAACTATCTAGCATTAGATGTAAACTTAAAATACTTGAATAGATGATCAGTCACGGATATAAACTAAATCAAAAGATAATGAACAACATAAAGAAAAACATGATATAAAATATTATGTGCAGAACTGACTAAAGCTAATTCGACAGAGATAACATTTCACATCAAGATATTACATGAGAATACAATGAAAAAACACTGTAGAGTCTACATAGGATGAAAGCCAAAGAGTAAACTTTTTTCTCATATAGTTTCAACAAAATATGTTCATCATATGGTCGAGGAATAACTTTTGGGATAACAGACTATTAAAGATTGAAAAAAATAATATATAAATGATAGCAATTAACGATTTATTGATAAAGCAGACTAAAGATAATTTAAATCAATGCATAATGAGTTATTAAAAGAATCTCGAGATATTATAATGAAAATTAAACCATTTTACTCACAGGACAAAAGCCATTAAGCAACATGGAATTCCATATTCTTCTTTGAAAATGCTTGTCCATTCTCCCATAGATTCCAACCGTCTGTTACTCCATTTGAAAAGAAAAAATGTTTACAAAAGAAATAATATACAGAAGAGAAAGGATAAAAATCCTCCTCTCAATTTCTTGGATCTCCCCATGGCTCTGAACTTTCTCATATATTTATACAATGAATGAACAGTTTGTGCATCACTAGTAATTTCCGTCACCTGAAATTCGTCTCATAAAGAGACACAAATATCTCTCAAATTGTGCATTTGTTTGGGAAAATTCTATCTCATAATATAAATGGGTCCATTTTGGAGATGGGTTTTGAATTGATTCTTCATATTCTTCACGGTTGGGTTGCAATCAGTCCCGCAAAATCGTTTTGTTGTTCTTGACGCATTTCCAAATTTTATCTGTTGTTGCTCATAAATTTATTTGCAACAATCCAATATTATTTTTAGATCAATCATCTTGAACGTATTTAGATAACAAAATAAAGCCATGATCAGATCCGTACCAAACTTGTGAAACAAAAAGAAACCTAAATTAATAACCTAAAAATTGTGAATAAAACAAAATAAAATATGAATTTAAACTAACTGTAAGTCCTAAACAAAATATAAGTTCTAAACAAGTATTGTTTATATTTTCATTTCAAATATGATCTTAAAATTATAGAAGATTCAAGTTGATGGAGAGGAGAAAAATATTAATTTTGGATTTTCACAAAATCAAACAAATAATTCTTTTATTTTATTTTATTTTTATTTTGAAATGAGATGCAAACTATCAAAATAATATAATTAATTAAACCTACCAAATGATTTTGTGAAAATGATTGTTAATGAGCAAAAGGCGAAAACATAATCATAATTTAAATGAAAGTAAAAGTTGATAAAAATTAAGATTTTCGTTTAAATTAAGATTTCTATGTTCCCCTCTCTCTCATTCAAATTTGATCAAATGTGAACAAATGTTATAGAAAATATGTGTCGTAATAAAAAATCCCAAATTATGAAGTTCGTCCATCAACATTAAAACTCTATAAAAAGCAAATGAAATGGCATTTAATTTTCATGAAATTCAAACCAAACAAAAAAAAAGAATATAAACTCAAACCAACCTCGAAACAAATCAAACCAATACCAATCCAATCAAGTCAAAGGGAAACAAATGAAGAATCGAAGTAAAATTTTGAGGGACCCTAGATTTTGATTAAATAAAAGCCTCCATGGTGAACATCCTCTGGTCAATAGAATAATGTAGGTTAGGGAAGTCGGAAAAATGGATTCGTAACTTTGGGAAAAGGATTGACTCTGAGGGTTGGGCCTAGGGGTCTTCATCCTCAACATGTGGGTTGTTGACAGTCTGCCCGATCTGCTATCGCTATGAGGGCGGGCAGTTGCATGTTGATTGGGCTACAAACGTAGAATGTCCCCTCACGTGGGCTTTTCCCTAAGTGACGAACAGTCGACTCAGAACTGGTATAGACAAGGATGAAACCCTAGTTTTATTCTAATCAACCTAAACCTAAACCATAACTAAAAATATTCATTTCCATAATCTAGTAATTAGTTGACTAAACTAAAATTTATACATTAAATATAAAACATAATACAATCAATTAAAAGTACTGATAAGTAATAAAATAAAAACTCAATCTCTAACACTAAGAAACCTAACCATAACTAAATTCATTCTTACATTAAATATAGATATAATACAACCAAATAAAAACTCATTCTAATTCTAAAACCCTAGACATATATACATATATAAAATTAAAACACTCCTAAAACAAACTACTAGTTTTACCCTAAACAAAACTAAAATCCTTCCTACATTAAAAATAAATAAATATAATACAACCAATTAAAAGTACTAATATAATAAATAAAAACTCAATTTAACTCTAAACCCTAGTCTTATATACATATATAAAATTAAAACACTATTAAACAAACTATTAGATCAATCAACCTTAGTAATAGTTATTAATTATTAGGAAATTATTAACTTATTATTAATTTAAATTAATTTTTGTTTACACTCTGTAATTAGGTTTTTAAATAACTGACCTAGGTAAAATCTTAAAAATCTTAAAATGTCTTGCATTTCAACTATTTATTGACTGAGATCAACAAGCTATCAATTGGCGATTAGTCCTGATGATGAATCTCGATTCAGATTCGAAACATCGATGACAATATGACACCAACTCTGTATTATCCTGCAAATAACTTTGAAACTCCTCTCCACAGAAATCTAAAAACAAGAAGGGGGTTGTTGGGGCCCAACATGCCTTCCACCCCTAGACAAATGGCCAAACTGAGGTCTTCAACCAGATGGTCGTACATATCATGCGCGTGTACAATTCAAAACACCCCTGCACATGGGATGAGAGCATGGATGATTTTAGGGGCTAGATTTTTCTCATGGGCTAAGTTTCCATGTTTTTTCCAAAAACAATATTCACTATTTTAAAAATGATTCGTCCAAATTATATAGGATAAAATTATTTTACCTTAAAAATCTCTAAATTATATAGGAAAATTTTTTTTTACCTTAAATATCACCAAACATTTATAGTTGGCATTTGAAGGATTAGTAAGATTCGCTAAGATTTCTACATTTTAAAATAAATTTTCATCCTTAAAATCATCCCTGGATGAGAGTCTTCCCTATGTACAACATAGCTACAACCAAGCCCTACATAGCTCAACTGGCCACAACCCCTTTAAGGTGGCGTTGGGATTCCAACCATTGGGCCCCATGGATGTTGCACTACCCCTGACGACCACCTCAATTGACTCATCCCTTGCTCTACCAGAAGTTGACAAAACCACCTGATTCATTGAGTGGATCCAACACATCCACGAAGAGGTTCAGGATATTCTACATAATTCTAATTCCAAGTACAAGAAACACCATGATCAACATCAGGTGCCACATAGGTTTCAGGTGGGCGACAAAGTTTGGTAGCATTTGCAGAAAGAACGCCTTAAAGGGCCCCATCGGAAGCTTCACCCACTCCATTACGGGTCGTACACCATCACCAAGGTTGTGGGTGATAATTATTTTGATCTCAACATTCCCCCCTTCCTTGGTCTGCATCAAGTCTTCAACGTGGCTCTCCTTCGGCCATATTTCCCACCATTATTGGAAACCTCAGAGATAACAGAGAAGTTGACACCAACAAAGCTCGACCATGACTTCATGCAACATGAATCCAGTTATAATATTGTTGACACATAGATCAAGGGCACTCGACAACAAAGGATCCAACTTTATTAAATCGTCAAAGTAGGGAAACTCCTGCACCAAGGAAAGTGGCTCACCTGGGGCCAAATTCAACATAAATATAATCTAATGGGAGAAATCAACACAATGGGGACTATTTCTTTCTAAGGAGGGAGGATTGATCCAAGTGGATATTGGTGGCCACCCACCTATTCCACTAACTCGAAAAACAATTTTCCACCTTGGCAGTTGTTCGACAGTTTTTCAGGTTCAAAACTTCTGGGGTCGTTTGAGGCCCTAAACGACATTTTTTTGGGATTTGGGGTCCAGGTTACCACTAGAGTAATTAACATGGGCCAGTTGAGAATTGTTCTTCTCAATTATAGCTTTCCAATGGGCTATTGTGCACCTAAAACGGAGATCGTATTCAAAAGTCACGACCCTGGGAAGTTGATGTACTAACTTACCCAAATGTGGCCCACATGACTTTTGGCGCTTCATCTCCTAGGGTTAGGTTTTTAGATGTCTAAGGTTTTTGAAATTCATTTTTATTGTAAAATACCTTCAAAGCCTCATTGTAACTATCTTCTTTCGAATGAGTGCAACTGTCACATCTCTTCTAAGAGATAAGTTGCCACCATTCTAGCAAGCTTGTTTTCCACTGCATTTTACAGTTTTAGCTTATTTCCTTATTGAATAGAAAACCAGTTTTATTGTATCTCTATTATTTTGTGTTAAGAATATTTTAATAATCTGTATTCATTTCATTCTTCTCATAAAATTGGGATCACCAAGTGCTCAACCTTCGAATCACTCTCAACAGTGGTATGGAGGTCCTGCACACATAAGAGATTTGTTAATGCTTAGGAAAAGCTACTATACTTGGGTAGAGACATCACAATGGAGAGAATTACAAGTGGTATGGTGATTGGAACCTCTCAATAAGCCTCATCCTGTTGACAAAACTCAGAACGTAGGTAAGAAATTATGCGATTCATTAGTTCTAGTAATAGGATGCATGAATCTTGAAGCAGGGACTTGGATTATTTGTTAGTGCTTTGGAAAATCACGTATGCTTGGGAAGCCACCTCACAATGGAGAAGAATATTATTATTTGTTATTTCTTTGGAAAATCTCATTAGTATGTTTATGCAATGACCTCACATTAGAGAAGAATAAGGAAGAATAGTGTGACAGTGACTCAAACCTCTCAATAATTTCCAGTCGGTGCGAGGGTGACTAGAACCTCTCAATAATTCTCAGCTAGAAGTGACATAGGTATAATCTTATGCCTATCAATACTTCAAGTAATAGGATGCATGAATCACTGTATGGAGGGACTTCAATTATTTTTTGGTGGGACTGTGCATGTAGTATAGGTGGAGGATGGAGGCAAATTGTTGCTAGAGTCTGCATGTAGTTTAGGTGGAGTACATATACATACATTGACTGCAGTAACCAAAAATATGTGCATCCACTGCAGCAACCCTATCTCACTTAGAATGTATGTGCCCTTTTTATCATTTTTGTAATTTTAAATTATTTACCACTATCTCATAAATAGTGAAAAAAACTAAACACACTAGGAATAATAAAGTCCCATCACAACCCCTATATCAATCAAAAAATTGAGATTATGAAAATGCAAGATACAAAAAATTATTTGTATTTTAAAAATAATTAAAATAATAGATGTTTTGTTCAAAAAAATTTTGGTTGGTGACAAAATGTACCTAGTAATATTAAAAAATGGACCAGGTAATAACCCTTCAACTGCGAGGTGAAATCTATAGTCCCTAGCCAGAGGCGGGGACTAATAAATCAATTAAAGTTATTCAAAGATTATTTATAGTCTCTACTCAAGAAAGTTAGCTTCCATTGAGGGAATATTAATGACACCCTCATCCAATCTGGTTATGAATTTAAGGTTTTGGATAAAAAAAAAAATGAAAATGTATTGGACAACGAGTTATAAATTTAGTACGTCAAATGTACAAGGGATGAGAATGATCAAACTTTATATTTGAAATTCAAAGTGTTTGGGTACTTTATCATTAATTTTTATAAGTGTAATAATTAGTAAGTGTTGAATCATGATGATGGTCCCTAGTAGGGGTATAAGCATTATAAGCTCAATTCACTGAGTGTGATCATGGAGATTTTAATTAACTTATGTAGCTACCATACAAGTGGGTTGAACAATGGAAATTAGGACCAGGATTCCAATTCCCTTCCATAATCATAATCATTACAAGTTCACCCTTTTTCATATGGAATATCTACCATATTTTTAGTCACGTCATTCTTCTCACAGTGGTGCACTCCTTAAAAGAGGTATAAGTCTCAAATCTATAGCACGCAAGGAAATTGTGCTCAGCGCAGTGAAAAAATATTGCATGCCACAAACTTCATTGCTGAACTCTCAGGAGTTATCGCGCAGTTCACATACTATACGATTTACTACGAACTGTGATATAAACACTTAATAGAATGATTTATGGATGTAGAATAACACAATGTTATGCGTAGAAAATAAACTCAGAAATACACAAGAAATTTGTCAACACACAAACTACTTGATATTAATAATTTTGGCGCAGCACTTGAATACAAAGTACAATAACTAAGATACGTTTTCAGCTCCAATGGCTTCTTTTGCTGACTTCACAGACACAGAGCTTGTGCTCTCAGAATTTTTTGACTCCTTAGTTGATTTTGTTTCTCCTTCACGAATCTGTTCTCTCTACCTCTCTGCATCTACTATTGAATAACTAAAGACTTGGACTTATATGGACTCTGACTCAGGCTTCCTATAGAAGTAAAATAAACTCAACATTAAAGATGACTATTTAATATGACTGACTCTTAACTACTTAACTACATTTGAGAAATATAATATCGACTCCATTAATTTAACTCCCCTGCTTACCAACTGACTAAATTGATCTTGCCTAAATGTGCGACTTTTTATTTGCAGACTAACAATTTGGCTGAATGGAAAATTGACTAACTGACAAATCGGTGGAGATGTGAGCTCACCAACCTCTAATTACAATTTTCAATAGTCCTCCTTAATTATAAGTAGGTGGGATGAAAAAAATACATTAAAAATCAAATTTACATTTTAATGTCACTCATCTGTTACTGTGCAGACTCCCAGACTGTTGTGTAGATTATGAAATGCATTTCTTGCTAAATCCTTTGTAAAAATATCTGCAACTTGTTGTTTTGACCTTCAAAACTCTAAACAGATCTCTTTGTTATTCACCAATTATCTGATAAAATAATACCTTGTATCAATGTGCTTCATTTTTTTGTGAAACACATAATTCTTTGATAACATGATGGCTGAATTGTTGTCACAAAATATTGTTGTTTGTTTCTGTTGTTCCTGCAACAGATATTTTAACATTCTTCTCATCCAAACTACTTGACAAGTTGTGCTTGTAGCTGCAATATACTTTTCTTTTGTTGAATAAAGAGTCAATATTGGTTTATCCTTTGATGCCCATGATACCATACCCGTTCCAAAATGAAATGTGTACCCTGAGGTACTTTTCCTGTCATCTATGATTCTCCCATAATCACTGTATCTGTATCTAATAAGTCGGAAATATTATGAAGTAGAATGTCTAATACCAAAATATTTTGTTCCATTCACATATCTCAATATCATCTTTCTTGCATTCCAATGTGATTCTTTTGGAGTTGGAGAGAGAGAGGAAGATAAATGGAGGTAGGAAGAGGGGAGCATAGAGAGAGAGAGAGAGAGAGAGAGAGAGAGAGAGAGGATGGAGAGATATTTCATGTTAACAAGAAACTGTGTGTGTTCATGTTCCTAATAACATGTGCACCACCAATAGATCATTATATAGGTTTAATTTCTGCAAGTGTGATTTCAATTTTTCAAGTGTTATTTCAATTCTTACAAGTGTTATTTCATTTTTCTCATGTGTGGTGTAATTTCCAGAAGTGTGATTTAATTTCTACAAGTGTGATTTCAATTTTGCTAGTTTGACTTATCTTTCCTACAAGAGTGATATTTATTTTTTCTGTAACTCAGGAAATAGTCATGTTTGGTGACTTAATTAAGTATCTTGAACCCTTGATTTGTGACATTAAAATTACTTCAACTCTCTAGCAAAAACATCACTACTCTTGCATTTATGGTGCATGACAGTTGATAAGTAAGATATGACCTCATATTGATAATTATACAGGAGGATCTTGGTGGCCACCCACCTATTGCAACCGGCTCAAAATAGTTTTTTGGCAACTTACTACTTTTAGCAATTTTTAGGGTCCCAAACATCTGAGGCCATTTTGAGGTCCTAAAGGATGTTTTTTCACGATAGGGCACCTCAATAATAGTTAAAGGCTTCGATTGATCCCTCTAAATGAAACTCATCATCAATACCTTTCCAACGAGCTATCCTGCATCATAAACGAATATTGTATGCAAAAGTTACCACCTCGGGAAGTTGATGTACTAACATACCCCAACGGGGCCCACATGACTTTTGGCGCTTGATCTCCTAGGGTTAGGTATTTGGATATCTAGGGTTTTGGCATTCATGTTTATGGTAAAAATTCCTTCATATCCTTATTGTACTGATATTATTGCGAATGAGTGTAACCATCACATCTCTTCTCAAAGATAAGCTGCCACCATTCTAGCAAGCTTGTTTTCAGTTTGCATTTTATAGTTTCATCATATTTCTTATTTTAATAGAATTCAATTTTTATTGTATCTTTGTTATTATTCACTGTGCATTTGTGTTAATATTATTATTCTGTGTTTTCATTTCATTCCTCTCATAAATGAGGATCAGTGGTATCAGAGCGGTCTGTTGCTTGTCGTTTTTTAGTGCATGTCCCCGACGCGGTCAAGGTATAGAGAGTTCAGTCTCGATCTTCTTCCTCTTTAGGAAAACTACTCTCACATGCACAATAAATTGTTCATGGCTGGTGAAACGAAATACGATGGGATAGGGTATCCTTTCAAAATGTTGCTCGAGGAATCTCTCGAGCGACAGAGGAACGAGAGGATGGATAGATTTACACAAATCCTTCAACAATTGTTGGCAAACAATGCATCCACCTCAAGCAGAGGCACCACCCCCTTTAAGGTACAAATAAATTTTGATATTCATATATTTGAAGGAAAATAGATGTGCATGATGTAGCTAAATGGTTAAGACTTCTTTGAGGGTATTTTTATGTCCATAACTTTTTCAATAGAGAAAATATTACATTTGCGCTCCTCAAGGCCATCCCCCATGTCAAAGATTGGTGGGAGACTTTCTGTGAGCAAAAGTAAATAGAGAGATCCACATTATTTGTAGTTGCACCCACTTGGAGTTCCTTTAGGGATGCTATTAAGGAACAATACTACCGTGTTGGAAGTTACGATGACTTCTATATAAGATGGACCACATTGTGGCAGGAAAGAGATCAAACACTTCCAGATTTCAGCAATGTCTTCCATACCTTGTGCACCAAGCTGGGTATCCAATATGGCATAAAATTGTTGATTGTCATGCAAAGAAGTCATTGTTGGCTGATATGAAATCCTCTGAATCATATGCGGGCTTCGAATCTGAGTCAAAACCATAAATGGGGAGATGCATCATTGACGCGGGACCTATTGCCATCGTTTCTACCACTAAGATCCAACCCAGTGAACCTGATGAGATAGAGGAAGGTGAGTGCCTCTTTCATTCACATATGTGGGTGAAAAGAACTCTACTCCATTTCATCGTTGAGGGTTGTAGCCAAAATAATATCATCTCAGTTAAGGTCATCAAGCGTCTAGCCCTACCAAAAACGATGCACCCGCAACCCTACACCATCATATGGCTCCACCAAGGAAGCGATCTTTGTGTCATCCAATAGTGTCGCATGTTGTATGGCATCAAGCCATTCAAAGATGAGGTATTGTGTGATGTTGCTCCCCTTGAAGTTTGTGATGCTCTTTTGGGCCAACCTTATTTATGGAAATGTCATGTTTTATATGATTTTAGGCCTCGCAATGTTATTATTACTTTGAACAAGAAATTGTATAGGATACCTGAGGTAGTCCCACCTAGTGTTATTTCCTTGATCTTTTCCAAGCGATGCAGGAAGGTCATTTTTTAGACTGATAAGTTTCTCTTCTTCATGATTCGCTTTCAAAGTGAATGAAAGGTTGAAGCCACATCCATGGCCTCCATGACCAACCTCTCTAGGATAAGGTCATGGAATAATACAAAGACATCTTCTCATCACCTACTGGGGTACCTATGTACTTTCAGGTCAAGAATTCCATTGATCTGACCCCCGACGCACTACTACCCAATGGGTGACTCTATCACCGCTCTCTATTAGAAAATGAGGAGATCTAGTGTCAGATCCAATAAATTATACACAAGGGGAACATCCAACCCATCCCATCACCTTATGGAAGCCCAGTCTTGTTGGTGCAGAAGAAGGATGGGACATGTCGACTTTGCATTGATTACTAGGCTCTAAAAAAAATCACAGTCCTGAACCAGTACCCGATTCCCTAAATTAATGATATCCTTGATCATCTCAAGGCATCCAAATACTTCAGTTAGATTGATCTAAAGTTTGGCTACCATCTATTCCCAATAGAAAAGACATATGTATGGAAGACTTCCTTCAATTCAAAATAACGTCTTTTTGAATGGTTGGTCATGCCCTTTAGTTTTACAAATGCCCCAACAACTTTCCTGAGGATGATGGATGATATATTGCATCATTTCACTAATTGTTTTGTAGTAGTGTATCTAAATGAAATCCTCATCTACAACAATACTTGGGCGGAACACTTACAACATATTAAGTAGGTTTTGTACACTCTGTGGTAGCACAAGCTATATGCCAACTTGGAAAAATATTGATGCACTACCTAGGATACATTGTTGATGCACATGTGGATCCACTCAATATCCAATTCATATGTGACTATCCAGACCTAACCACACTCACTGAAATTTGAATCTTCTTATCTCTTGCCAATTTATATCGCAGGTTCATGTTAGATTCTCCCATATTGCATGGTCCCTCATCCAAGTAACCAGGGGTGGTGGTAAGGAAAAAATTTTGTGGGTCATGTCCCAACAAAAAACATTCGATGATCTGAAGCAACACTGGTGCTCAACCCTAGTGCTTTCATTACCGGACCTACAAAAACCCATTAAGATCAATACAAATGCTTCAGAATATGTTGTGGGTGTAGTCCTTAGTCAGCACAATCACCCTGTGGCATATCATAGTGAGACATTATCAAGTGTCATTTGTAAGTACCCTAATTATGATAAATAAATGTACTCCATTATGCAATCTTGTCAGAAATGGAGGAATTACATTCACGGGAAGGAGACGATCATCCACACTAATCATAAGTCATTGTAGTTCATGAAAACACAAAGAAAATCATAGAATGACCGCCATCAAAAGTGGTGCACATATTTGTAGCAGTTCCACCTCAACATCAAGTATAAAACATGAAGTACCAACTGAGTCACTGATTTTCTTAGCCGACCTCAAGTCGCAACACTCATCATGATGATAGAATATTATGGCGATGAGACCTCATGATGGTCCCACCTCTATGTGAGAGATCCTGACTTCTCCAACACCTACCAGATGTTGGGCGCAAACACAAATGTCACTAATTTCCATCTTTAGGATGGGTTGTTGTTCCATCTCATCCATTTTTGCATTCCATCATGCGAGTGAGTAAATCTAATTTGGCAAGCCCACTACAGTCAGGTGGAAGGAAAATTTGGCATGGAAAGGAGAGTGGAAACATTGCAACAACATTTATACTAGCCAAAACTTCGACATGATGTCAGTAAGTATATCCGGTCCTAGACCGCTTGTTCTATTTCCAAACAAACACTAAGAAACAAGGCATGTACAATCATCTTCCTACTCTTGACAGATCCCAGGAATCCATCTCAATGGACTACATGTAGGGCCTTTTGTCGACCAAGAAGGGAAATAACTGTTTTTTTGTGGTTGTTGATCGCGTTTCCAAGATGAAAATTCTAGACAGTTGCAAGAAGAGTATCAAAATGAATGCCACTTCCAATATCTTATCTAAATGAGTGTGGGTACACTTTGGGATCCCACAAACCATTATCTCAGATCGATATAGTCAGTCCCAAAAAAGGAAAGTTGCTCCTAGGATTCGTACTACTCAATCCTGCCCCTACACCAACCCCTCTGCCTCTCAACCATCTAGCTCCAATCCTTCAGCCCGATTTCCACCTCCTCGAGCTCAAAAACGAATACCCAATACAAATACAAGGACACCCTGATGCTCATTCGATAAGACTACCTCACACAATTCATCAGATTGCCAAACCCTCCAAAATATAAAGAACAAGAAAACCCTACTAATTGAGCTCATTGCTCCCCCCCAAGTTGAAGATACCAAAGAAGTTCCCCTAGAAAATCCCACAGAAGTGGATCCCTCATTGATCCTAATGAACCATGAAGATTCAAACTCCTCCACCCAAACCCTCTTCACTCATAACTACCAAATTAAAAACTCCTTGGCTTTATTGATTATGGACAATGTAATCTAGAATAATTTGGTGTCTCAATACCTTTTCAACCGCCTTAATCTTTTTAGTACTCCACACCCACAACCCTATCAGCTCGGATGGTTCCATAAGGATTGCCCCTGCCTCTTAGATTCTCAGTGTTGTTTGGTCACTTTTGCCTTAGGCCAACTCAAAGATAATGTTCGTTGTGATGTCTCCCCCTTGGATTGTTTGGATTTGATGCTAGGTATCCCATACCCAACCCAAAGAAATGCTATCTATATGGACAAATCTTTCCATTACAAACTTACCAAAGAAGGGCACACTTATATCTTAACAACGAAAACACCCAAACCCCTTGCTACCAAATAAAAAATCCCGCATGTACATTTAAACCAATGTGTGTCTCTATGTTTGGTGCGTCCAATAACACCAAACAATACCACTCACCTTGTTCCTGAAACAATGACTCCCCTCCTCCAAGAGTTTGCAGATGTGTTTCAATCTCTGGCAGGACTACCCCCCTCCTGATAGATTGACCATTCCATTCACCTCAAACTCTACATACCGGTTGGCCCCAACAGAAACAGAGGAAATGGAAAGACAATTGACCAACCTCATCAACTCTGGCCACATCCAACCATCATCTTCTCCCTGTGCTTCTGTCGCACTTGTCATCCCCAAAAGAGATACTTTAGAAATGTGCCTTGTAACTTATTACCCAGCCTTGAACAAAGCGATGATCAAAAACCGTTACCCCCTGCCCTGGATTGAGGAGTTGCTCGACACCATCCAAGGAGCTAAGTGGTTTACTAAATTGGATTTAACTTCCAACTACCATTAGGTTCGAATGAACCTAGATGATGTTTGGAAAACATCTGTCAAGACCAAATTTGGTCTTTTTGAGCCAAACATGGGACACTCACATGCAACATGTCCAACAAGTTCTCCAAATCCTCTGAGAACACAAGCTACAAGTCAAAGAGAAGAAGTCATATTTTGGTCAGAGTTCAGTTCCCTATCTCGACTTTGTGGTCAAATTAGAGGGTATTCAACCAGATCCATCCTACATCCAAGCATTGTAGTAGTGGCCACTACCTTCTTCAACTAGCAATCTCAAAATCTTTCTGGGTGGCATCAATTTCTATCATAAGTTCATTCCCTATTTTTCCCAACTTTCTCGTCCTTTGCATCAACTCTGAAATAGTTCTTCTACATTTATGTGGACTAAAGAAGAAACTAGTCACTTTGCTCAGCTCAAAGAAGCCCTCTGCTCATCCCCTGCCTTACACCTGCCGGACCTCTCCCAACCCTTTGAGATTGAGTCTGATCCCTCACAATATGCTATTGGTGTCATACATAAACAGGGAGGACAACCCATTGCTTACCACTGTGAAACCCTGTCCAAGGCAAAGGAAAATCATAGCACCTATAACAAGGATTTTTATAGTATGGTTGAAGCCCTCAAGCAATGGAATCATTATTTGTTGGGTAAAGAACCAATTCTGCATACAGACCACCATGCTTTGATTTTCATCAACTCTCAGTCTAATATTTAGGAACAAAGGCACCTTAAATGGGCCTCCTATATTCATAAATTTCACTTGGTCATCAGATATAAGAAAATCACTTCTAATAAGATGGTTGATTTGCTAAGTCAGCCTCCCACTCCAATTCTCTCAATTATAGAAGTGCGTTGTGCTACCTATGACACATGGAAGGATAAATATGCTACTAACCCTGACTTTTAAGAGATTTGGGTGGCATTTCAAAATCCCATAGTGATCAATCAAACCCCCTTCCTAGACTACACTATTCAGGATGGGTAGCTCTATAAGTTGAATTTGTTATGTGTTCCACACTTAGAGGATCGCCTCTTGCTCATCAGGGAGGCACATGCTTCAACCTATGGGGGCCACTTCGGTACCACAAAGACCATCCAACATCCGCAACACCATTTCCATTGGCCTTCCATGTAGCCTCAAGTTGAAAAATTTATCAAAGCCTGTGCATTATGCTCATAATCCAAGCCATCCAACTAGAAGCATGGGTTATATCAGCCACTGTCTCTTCCTTATTTTCCTTGGGAGCCAATCTAAATGGACTTCCTCAGTCGACTTCCAACAACCCAAAAGCAACATGATTCTATCTAGGTAGTGGTATTCCTCTTCAACAAAATGGCACTTTTCATGCCATGCACAAAGACTACTACAACAGTACAAACAATGGAACTCTACTTCTGACATGTCTGGCCCCATTTTGGCCTCCCAAGCACCATCATCTCAGACAGAGATTCTTTCTTCCTCAACACATTTTGGAAGACAATATGAGCACTATTGGGGTTCCATATCATGTTTTCTACTTCATTCCATCCTCAAATGGATGGCCAAACAGAGGTTGTCAACAGGGTCTTGGTTCATGCTCTCCGAACTCACTTTGGGAGCAACAAATAATATGAAAATTACTTGCACATTCTACAACATAGATACAGCAAGGAAACACATTCTTCTACATGGTTTTCACCTTTTGAAGTCTTCTTGGGATTCCAACCAACATCTCCAACTAAGGTCCCACTCACTTGGGCTCCTCAAGGTACCTTACATCAACAACACTCAAAGCAGCACAAGAGCATGCCAAGCAGCACCATGACAAACAAAGGACCTTCATGTCCTTTCAACCAGGGGATCAAGTCTGGTTACACTTGGATAAGAAGTGCTTGAAAGGCCACCATCACAAGCTTCTGCCAATAAGATATGGCATGTATACCATCCTCGACAAGATTGGAGAAAATGATTACAGGTTGGATCTGCCACCACAACTGGGAATCCACAATGTTATTAATGTAAATAACTTGAAGTTGTTTAAGCCTCCCATCTTGGAGGAACTAATCACCATTACTCATCTAGTGGACAACATTCCAGATTTCCAACTCCCATTGTCCAAAGACACTCTATTGGACACCCGGACACGCTCTACAAGGAATTGGGAATACAATTCTTATCTGGTATCCTACCAAGGTCAAACTCCAGCTCAAGAAAAGTGGATCACATCTAAAGTATTCCACAACAAGTTTCCTCAGCTTCTCATGGAAGCTAGGAGGCTTCCAGATTTAAACAGGGAGGAATTGAGCCAAGGAGGTCACCTAGGCGAACACCCACCCGAGGCACAGAATTTAGCCAACTGGGCTCGACCCATTTCACATTTTGATGCTATTTAGATATGCATATATAAATAAATGGTTCCCTCAGTATATAAGGTGAACCTAGACTCAAATAAAGCATTATTTTCTTTTCCTGAAGCTACTTGTCTCACTTGTTTTTGTTGTTTGAGTTTATACTTCACGTTTTTGTTGCATTTTAGCATCTGGGTCAATCTCAGATTTAGCCAGTGAACCTTTGTTCATGCTCACACCCTGGTGGCTCCGTTTGACATGGTTCTGCATAAGAGAGTGATCTTACCCCATTAGCTAACCAATCTCTCAGGGAACAAGTCTATCTCTGCAAGTTTTCTTAGGCAAACAGGAGGGTGCACCAACATGGGTTTTGCACCCTTTCTCATTTTTCCATTGCTAGGATGAAGTAAGTGCGCCCTCCTCTATGGCTACACTGAGCTTCTCCCTTTGATCCATGAGACTCACACTAAGATAGCCCAATCCTCTTGACTACTCTCATATCATCCCGACATTGGATATCCATTCCTTGGTTCCCCAAACCAATGGTGTACCCCTGTAGAGCTTTTTGTCAACTATTGGAAAATGGCTTGTTTGGGTCACCTTCTCCATTAGATCTCCTTCTTAGGTAGATTAGTGGATGAATTTCTTTTCAGAATAATATCTAATGAAAATGAACCTCCAGTAGAATATTCCTTTCCAGATGAATACCTCTTTGCAGTATCTAATAAATAACCTTGGTTTGCAGATATTGGTAACTTTTTGGATGCAAGCAATTTCCCTCATCATCTGAATCCCAAAGAGGGACAAAGTATATTCATGAAAAGTGAAATTGTTGTAGGAAAATCTGCCTGTGGAAAAGTAGATCGACCTCTAAGTCTTGACCTTAACCCTAGACATAAAAATGCTTAACGTGGACACTGACTTCCTTTCAAATCTATCTAAGCCTAATGCATGAGAAGGAAGGATAATAGAAGTACCTTTTAATCAACATTTTTCCCTGCACGCTTCGAGTTGCGCTCCAATCCTTTTGCTCCTCGCTGAGGTCTGTAGACAAAACAAGATACGACCACTTCCTACTCTACTGACATTAGCTTGAAAACAGATCTATCAATGAATGATAAGTTCATGTAGCATTAGACACAAACTAGAAAGAAACAGGCCAATCTTGTCATATTAATGAGAATAACGACAGCAGTACTTACAATCGTAGATGCGAGTGCGACAGCTTCGTCAAGTCCTCTTCGTCTAACCCTTGCCTGAAAGATCCACAACCTGGATAACAGCAGCTTCACTGATTACTCTCCTTTGGCTGACTGTAAGTTTCCTCCAAGATCATAACTTCCATATGTTCAATTCTTCCTCCTCTTCACCACCATAGAGCTTGATTATATAGGTTGGGAAGGGCCTAACCTCTTGAGTTATGTTTAGAACTAGTTGAGAACCTTCTCCTTGGATCAAAGATCTTCTGATAGAACCAAGAATTCGAGCTCAACTACCTCCTAAAATCGAATGATTCTCCCCTTATTCTTCTCACCGGGCTAACAATTTACCCAGAATGAAGAGCGCTCCCTTAGAAGGGGCATCAGAGCGCTAGAACGCTCCAGAGAAGGTCAAGGGAAGCGCCAGTGCTTCAAATCTGAGCAACGCTCCTACAAAGGGGTGGAGAAGCGCTACAACACTTCTGAGGCATGGTAGAGGGGCGCCAGCGCTCCTCAGGCATTTTTAGGGGAGCGTTCCCCTTCCAAACTCTTGACTAAGAAGCCCTCTCAGGTGTTAAGAGATGTTTGACTTCAGTGAACCATTTTTCTTCCTTCAAACCAAGTACACGAGATGTTTCAAGTGCCTCTTTAGTGTCATCATTGTGGTAGCACGATTCAACAACATTTGCGACACTTTATAACCAACTTGCGACACTTGCGACAAGTGAGAAGCATATGCGACACTTATCCAGTTGAGTGATTTTGATGTGTAACAAAATGCCCCCCAAAGTATGAAGTCAGAAGATGCAGACTGATGACTTGTTAGAAAAACAGGACCGCGGAGCAATAAAATAAAACAAATGCAGAAACAAAACACAGAAGACACACAATACAAGAGAGACACAGATTTACGTGGTTCACCCAGTGTGGG
>JZKD02S1713094.1:923482-936101 GCA_000966675.3 Picea glauca
ATCTCCCCAGTGGAGTCGCCAGTTTCTGTTGTAGGAAAATCTGCCTGCGGACAAGTAGATCGACCTCTAAGGCTTGACCTTAACCCTAGACAGAAAAATGCTTAACGTGGACACTAACTTCCTTTCAAATCTATCTAAGCCTAATGCATGAGAAGGAAGGATAATAGAAGTACCTTTGAATCGACATTTGTCCCTGCACGCTCCGAGTTGCGCTCCAATCCTTTTGCTCCTCGCTGAGGTCTGTAGACAAAACAAGATACGACCACTTCCTACTCTACTGAAATTAGCTTGAAAATAGATCTATCAATGAATGATAAGTTCATGTAGAATTAGACACAAACTAGAAAGAAACAGGCCAAGCTTGTCATATTAATGAGAATAACGACAGCAGTACTTACAATCGTAGATGCGAGTGCGACAGCTTCGTCAAGTCCTCTTCGTCTAACCCTTGCCTGAAAGATCCACAACCTAGATAACAGTAGCTTCACTGATTACTCTCCTTTGGCTGACTGTAAGTTTCCTCCAAGATCATAAGTTCCATATGTTCAATTCTTCCTCCTCTTCACCACCATAGAGCTTGCTTATATAGGTTGGGAAGGGCCTAACCTCTTGAGTTATGTTTAGAACCAGTTGGGAACCTTCTCCTTGGATCAGAGATCTTTTGATAGAACCAATAATTCGAGCTCAACTGCCTCCTAAACTCGAATGATTCTCCCCTTATTCTTCTCATCGGGCTAACAATTTACCCAGAATGGAGAGCGCTCCCTTAGAAGGGGCATCAGAGTGCTAGAACACTCCAGAGAAGGTCAAGGGAAGCGCCAGCGCTTCAAATCTGAGCAGCGCTCCTACAAAGGGGTGGAGAAGCGCTACAACGCTTCTGAGGTATGGTAGAGGGGCGCCAGTGCTCCTCAGGCATTTTTAGGGGAGCGTTCCCCTTCCAAACTCTTGACTAAGAAGCCCTCTCAGGTGTTAAGAGATGTTTGACTTCAGTGAGCTAGTTTTCTTCCTTCAAACCAAGTACACGAGATGTTTCAAGTGCCTCTTTAGTGTTGTCATTGTGGTAGCACGATTCAACAACATTTGCGACACTTTATAACCAACTTGCGACACTTGCGACAATTGAGAAGCATATGCGACACTTATCCAGTTGAGTGATTTTGATGTGTAACAGAAATATTTTCATGGATTGGTGGTTTTCGCTTCTACACTAGGCCTGACTTGATTATTAGAAGATGTTTATGAGAGGATGAATTCCATTAGATAATAAAAGCCTGTCATGATGGGAGATGTGGGGGTCATTTTCCAGATAGAGGGATTGGGTAAAAATAACTCCATTAGGGGTATTATTGGTTCACACTTTTCAAAAACGTCAAAGAGTATGTGAAGAGGTGTGACAATTTTCAACACATAGGTAGACCCGTATAAACAAATGAAATGATGCTACAACCACATATAGTGTTAGAACCTTTTGAAAAATGGGAAATTGACTTTACGGGACCAATAAATCCCTATTTTCATCAGCACTCCTATATCCTTGTCTACACAAACTATGTTACAAAATGGATGCAGGAAAATTCACTTCCCCTAGCAACTGAACAAGCAGTGGTGGAGTTTCTCCATGAATAAGCCTTTTTCAGGTTCAAAATACCACAAGAGATAGTAATCGACGAAGGAACATAGTTCACCTCATTACTTGTTAGAGACCTGATGGAAAAATACCATATCAAGTACATATTAAAAGAACCATATCACCCATAGGAAAATGGACAACTAGAGGGGACTAGTAAGATCCTTGAGTCCATCATCACTAAAACTGTTAGGTTACATCTCAAGGATTGGGTCAATAGACCTCTCGAAACTCTATGGGTCTACAGAACTACCTGGAGGAATACTAAATGATGCACACCTTATGAGTTAGTATATTGAAAAAGGGTACTATTGCCCATTGAAATAGAAAACTAGACACTTAAGACATAAGTACAATTTGGGTTGGAATTATAAGAGGCTTAGAAAGAAATAATTCTTTAATTTAATGAGTTGGACAAACTGCAATAGGATGTCCTACACCAAGACACATTAATACAACATCAAAGGGCCATATGACACAATATGTTTATCAAGAAAATGAAGTTCAAAGATGGAGACTGGGCATTATTATTTGATTCCAGGTTCAAGGACTTCAGAAGAAAATTCTGCACTAGATGGCTCAATCCATACGAGATTGATATAGTGTATGATAATGGGTCCATCAAACTATGTACCATAGATGAAGATAGAATTCATCTAATGGATAATGGACATAGACTTCGCCTATATCATCAATCCTTATGAAGGGAATCCTTTTTGAAGAATATTTAAAATGGATGGCCCAATAGTTATCTGGAACTTGTTTAGGAAGAAAAAAATCTTGGTTGGATAATCTTGTTTCTTAAAATAAAATAAACAAAAAAGAAGTGTCAAAACCACCCTAGCTAATGCAACAAAAAAAAAATGAAATAAACAAGAAGGACACTTCACCTTTTCATGATGGTTATGTTAGGATCCTTCTCAATGTATTGTAATAAAGCTTTGATTATTTTCTAATAAATTTATTTCTTCAGGAAATGCAGGGGAGAACAATGTTGGTGAAACTCCTATTGTTGCAATTCATATTGTTGTGATTCTTGTTTCTACAACTACTATTGTTGTAATTATCATTGTTGCAATTCCCTTTGTTGCAACTCCTTTTTTTGTAACTCCCTTTGCCACAACTACTCTCGTCATTGTAATTTGTATTGTTTCAATTCTCATTGTTGCAACTCCCTTTTCTACAACTACTCTTGTTGTTGAAATTATCGTTGTTGCACTTCCCTTTTCTCCAACTCATGTTATTGCAATTCCACTTATTGCAACTCCCATTTTTGCATTTACCTTTACTGGAACTCATTTTCCAAAAATCTCTCCCTTCTCATCCCCTTTATTGCAAATCCACTTTCAACTCTACTTAATTTCCCAAACCCCTCCCCTCACATTTCCATTGATACAATTTCACTTCCATATTTGCTTCATTTCCAAAATCCCTCCCCTCCCATTTTCGTTGTTGCATCTCCATTTTTGCAACTTCGCTTCTAGATTTATTTTATTTTTCTCACTTCACGATCACACCTTTTCTCCCACACCTTTCACCGATGTTGCAGTTCCCATATACAACACTAAAGCTGCATCACCACAACTCTCATTGTTTCGACTCCTGTTGCATCCTTCACTTCACGAGCATCATCAGTCATGCACTTCGAGTTGACAAAACCATAAATACAAATGCTACAATTATGTATTAAGACCCATTATGTATTAACACCCAATAGGTTTTCTACGACCATTTCCAATTCCATAGTGGAAATGAGAACTACTAACCATTGATTTTATCACTAAATTTCTTAGGATACAAAGGAAACATGATTTAATAATGGTAGTATTGGATAAATTAACAAAGGATTCCCATTTTATTATAGTAAATATGACTCATAAGGTAACTAATATTGTAAAAATTTACATGAAGGAAATTGTTAGGTTGCATGGAGTACCTAAGGCAATTGTTTCAAATAGAGATTCAAACTTTACTTCTAACTTTTGGAGAGGATTGTTTGAAGGATTTGAAAGAATTATGAATTTTAGTACAACATACCATCTGTATTTAGATGGGAAGACAAAGAGACTAAACCAAGTGATTGAAGACATGTTAAGAGTGTATGTGATGGGCTAGACATCTAAGTGGGAACATTATTTGCATTTGGTTGAGTTTGCATACAACAATGGTTATCAAACTTCGTTATAGATTAGCTCATTTGAATCTCTTTATGGTAGAAAATGAAATACTCTAGTGATTTCGGACAAACCAACAAACAGAGTAGTACTTCAACTAGAATTTATCAAGGAGATGGAAGAGAAGAAGGTTAAAATTAAGTAGAATTTTATAGCAACAAAAGTTAGGAAGAAGAATTGTGTAGATAAGATCAAGAAAACTAAAGAGTTTAAAGTGGGAGAACATGTATTTTTGAAAGTGAATCCAAATAAGAGCTCATTGAAATTGGGCAGTGGTACCAAGCTAGCAACCAAATTATGTGGTCCATTTGAGATATTGGATAGAACAGGGTTAGTTGCATACATGATTCCATGAATGTGCATAATGTATTTCATGTATCTTTTATGAAAAAGTATGTGCATGATCCTAACCATGTCATTAATTGGAATTTGATTTAGGTGGATCTAGAATAAGACTTTCAGGTACAACCAATGCATATACTGGATAAGAAAATCATGGTGCTTTGGAACAAAGCCATAGGGAGAGTAAATGATCTGGATTATGTTGAGAATGAAACAAAGTAATATATGTTACGAGGAAAATCTCTCTATGGCTAGGGGAAAACCACAACAAATGAAAATGAGCTCAGAACTAAACTCTAATCTCAAGTATGTTATATAAGAAAATATGCTAACAAGACAAGATAAGAGGCCTACCTCGTCCAGACGTTCGAGGAAGTCCGCCATTGAGCCCTTGACCCAAAGCAATATACCTGCAACTAGTCCTCAACAACCAAGCAATGAAAGCATATGGTGATAATATATGATGTTATCACACTCAATAGCATAATCCATCAACATTCATAACAAATACGCCCATGGAATAATAATTCAAATATTTGCGAGATATTAATTGGATGAGAAAAGAGTATTTCTATTAAGATATAATCAGTAGAAGTGAATGAGTTAGAAACTTTTGTGTTGGCACACTTCAGAACCAATAAACTAAGTTTCTTCCATTTGGGGCTCCACCACTTCAATTCTCCACGAAAGGAAAGCTCATATAAGAGAGACAATGAAGTTCTTAATCAATCAGGGAAGAGCTCGGGGGCTGAACAATGTGTTCAGACTTAAAGGACAAAGGGATGCAGACTCAATGTGAAGTGAATAATTTATTCAGAGTAACTTTTCTCTCAAAGTTGAATTCTTTCTCCTCTTTTCCATAGCTCGAATTTGGCCCATTTATAGCCTTCAAGTGGAACTGAAGGGCTGAGTCGGAATGTTTCCAGCATATGGAAGGCCAAGGATAATTGATCTCGTGACGTGACATGGAAACCCGACACCATTTTTCAATTTTGGGCACATTTCCCGATGTACGTGGGATTTAGTGGTGCAACCTATGTATACACATGTTGTAATATAGGTAGGGTGTATATATGTGGAAAAATTATGTTTTTAGCTCTGGGATTTACAAAAAGGGACTTGAAGTCTGTATAGGGAAATGGAGAAAAGGCCCTCTTTGCAAGATTGCATAGGGTGAGGCAAATCTTTCTATAACAGATGCCCCATAATGTGTGATATAAGAGGAGTATCTGTGATGGCCGAAATACATTATAAAAACCCATAAGTGGAGTAATGGGGACCCAGCTGGAAGAACTAGTTCCTCATTAAAATTTGTACTAACTTTGCATACATGGCTGCCAATTTGAATTACACTGCAGATCCATGTGAAGATATACCAAACAACTTTCTATGGCCATGAATAGGCCAATACAAATGTGGTTTCATGCCAAAGGTTATCATAGTCATGAACAAAGCCCAATAAAACTAGTCTCAAAATCAATCTAAAGATATATGTATACAATGGAGTACAATAAGATCTCCCATGATCACTGAAGTCAGACAAGTATTGGTCCAATGAAAAGGTAGAAACAACTCAGGAAAGCTGCAACTACAAACTAATGTCTTCAAGTCTTCTACACAATATGCTAAAGGTGCAATTCTACATCGTGTGGATAAAGGAGTTGAGGTAGAACACAATGAGACTTCATTTGATTAATCATTGTGTTCTACCTACTGATGATTAAATTAGGTATCAAGGCATCGATTAGATTCTTACAAGTGTGAATAAAGGAGTTAGTGTCTAACACTTGAAGAATCCATTGATTAGGAGACATTGATGTATTTCCAACTATTGATGGTGAGAGAACCTGCCACTTATTCCTGCAAGCCTCTAGGTACTCATAGGACTCTAGGTCTCATCTCTAGAATAGATGAGCTAAAGTTGATGGAAGGAGCCCCGCTGAAAGGAGAGCATTAAGGCATATCTCATCATTCATCACGTGGTACAAAGATGGATCTTGATGATTTGGAGGAAATTGGACGAAGAACATGTTCACTAACCAATGAACCTGTACGTATTTTGTGTGTTTCAGGTGCAATAGGTACACATAAAAGGCCCTATGAATAGAAGCCAATGAGGAAAATTGCTGACAAAGGCGAGGAAACCACTGATAAGGCTAATGGAATCCAAGACAGGTTTCCTGTCATTCCACAAACACTTAATAGTCACCATAGAGACCCAAGAAGACTCAACAAACATCAAAACCTACCCAACAACCACCAAACCCAGCAATCAAGAAACAAAGGTTGATGTACGTGACTGTTCAAGGGAAAAGTGCATATGTATGCAACTTGCAAAAGTACAACACACGTATGTTCGCCATTGTCAAGCAAAAACACGTGTATATGTGTCAAAACAGAACTAGGCTAAGGAGAAGGTTGAAAGACTAAGACTCGAAGTGAAAAAAGGTTGTCAAGCAATCATACGACAAGAAACTCAATATGAACGAGAGCAATCTAAAGAGAAAAACACTCCAAACCCTGAAAAAGAAGATTATCTCCCTAGTATGGTCGTCAATTATGTTACGAGGAAAATCTATTTATGGCTAGGGGTAAACCACAACAAATGAAAATGAATGCATAAATCAACTCTAATCTCAAGTATGCTATATAAGAAAATATGTTAACAAGACAAGATAAGTGGCCTACCTCATCCAGACGTTCGATGAAGTCCACCATTGAGCCCTTGACCCAAAACAATATACTTGCAACTAGTCCTCAACAACCAAGCAATGCAAGCATATGGCGATAATATATGATGTTAGCACATTCAATGGCATAATCTATCAACATTCATAACAAATGCGCCCATGGAATAATAATTCAAATATTTGCGAGATATTATTTGGATGAGAAAAGAATATTTATATTAAGATATAATCAACAGAAGTGAATGAGTTACAAACATTCGTATCAGCACGGTTCGGAACCGAGAAACCAAGTTCCTTCTAGATGGGCCTCCACCACTTCAATCCTCCACCAAAGGGAAGCTCATATAAGAGAGACAATGAAGTTCTCAATCAATCAGGGAAGAGCTTGGGGGTTGAACAACGTGTTCTGACTTAAAGGACAAAGGGATGCAGACTCAATGTGAAGTGAATAATTTCTCCAGAGTAACTTTCCTCTCAAAGTTGAATTCTTTCTTCTCTTTTCCATAGATTGTATTTGGCCCATTTATAGCCTTCAAGTGGAACTGAAGGGCCGAATCGGAACGTTTCCAATATATGGAAGACCAAGGATCATTGATCTCGTGATGTGACATGGAAACCCGATACCATTTTTCAATTTTTGGTACATTTCCCGATGTACATGGGTTGTAGTGATGCAGCCTGCATATACACATGTTGTAATATAAGCAGGGCGCGTATATGTGGAAAAAATATGTTTTTAGCTCTCATATTTGCATAAAGGGACTTCAAGTCTACATAGGGAAATGGAAAAAATTCCCTCTGTGCAAGATTGCATAGGGTGAGGCAAATCTTGCTATAACAATATATATAACAAGAAAAAAAAAAAGATATTGCAAGAAACATAGTAATACAGTTAAAATTGCATTCTATTAATGAATGGATTGCAAAAGACTATAAAGTGTAAATCACACAAACTAGTTAGAATGTTGGTAGCTTATCCATGAAGAAAGATATGTGTCATCTACGCTCTTTCGAAATAATTTGATTACAAAGAGGCTGAAAAGGAATTTTAAGATAAAGAATCAATGAGAAAACCATAAACATCCAAAATCCTAACCCCGAAAGATGAAATGTCAAAAGGTTTGTGGGCCTAGATGTGGTTAGTTGATATGTCAACATCTCAGGGGAACACATTTTGCATACAATATCCATTGGGGGTTATCTCATTAGAAAGGTCTAGCCGAGAAGTACTCATTCTGAACAACCCAGTATCTACCTTTGGCTACATACTTGGTGTTTCCGCTCCAAAAAAACATCGTTTGGGTCCTCAAAATGGCACCGAAAGTTTGGGACTAGAAAAACTATAGAAAAATGCCAAGATGTAGAACCATTCAGAATTAGTGGAACATTTGGGTGGACACTAATATCCATCTAGATCAGTAAAGGTCCAATGGACATGCTACAACCCTGAAGAAGCGATATGGGAGTTGGAAGACACAATGCAAGAGGCATACCCACAATTGTTTTTGAATTTTTGATATAAATTTTGTATATATATACACCTACATGGTGATATGCATTGGGAACAATACCAAAATATTAGGGAGGGAAGGGTAATACTCTAGTTTTGAGTCCCCAGATTAATAATGTATTTTTTTTTATTTGATGAAAGGCCAGAGTGCCTGTAATGTTAAAAGGCCAAAGAGCCTAACAATGTAATAATTTAAATATTAATAACAAAAACGCATCATTGGTTGCAAGAAGGACAAGAATAGAGTTATATGGGACTATGATTCCAAGAGAGAGGGGGATAAAGGGGATACTCTTTTTTATTATATTTTATTCACCTATGTTGGAATTAGTTGGAAAAAGAGGTTACATGAGCTTCTAATGGAGGCCACATGGTGCATTATTTCATGTCGTTATTCAAACTATGTTTTTGGTTGTTGGGAGATTCCTCAATCATTGTTACTTATTCATCATTTATTATTGTTCACTATAGTCCTTGTTTTTGGGCATCGCGAATGAATTGCTAGAGGTAAGGAGCCATTTTCTTGTTGGTTGTGGGTAAGTACTGGTATTTCCAACAATAAATTCAATCTTTTGTGCATCAGAATTATGGAAGTTGTGAAGGAATTGTCCACGATTGAGAATCCTTAGAGTTTATAGCATCAATATTTCCTTACTAGTAGCACTAGAGACCTAGAAAAAATTGGAATAGCCTGAGAGACTGCATTTCAAAGAAGTGGGTTCATTTCTTTGGGTTGTGCATGCTGAGGGGGGAAGAGAAATTAAAAATAGGATCGTTGTGTAGTGAGAAAATTGTCATAGATTACTAGTTGAATGGTCTATTTTTTAGAATCGGCCTAAGACCCGTCCTTGTGTAGAGAGTTTATGTGCAATAGAGCATAAGGTTTGGTATAACATCTCACGTTAACAACCAATTTGTGTAATTATGTTTTAAAAATAAGTTTTTGTTCTCTATTTCTCTACAATTTATATTTCCGATGTGTTTATATGAAATTATCTATCACGGAAGGAAAATTTTAAAGGTACCTAGGAAATGGGTTATGTCATAGGGGGAGTCTCATTTCTCTTCAATTGAATGGTTGTGCTTGCTGGCTTGGTGGTGTTCTCAAATATGCATGCCTTCTTGACCACCCCCTAGTTGAAAATTTGATTGTTGTGGAGCATACTTTCTCATTATGGTGTGGCTGATATGCTTACCTTAGATATCGATGATGGTTCTATCCCCCCAAAGGGTGAGATGATGGTGTAAGGGGATAGATTTTTCATGGTTGTTGGGGTTTCCTAGTTCCTTTTGGATGATTATGTGGTATTATTGGTGTCACTAAGAGGGTTTGTTCTACATGATCCCCATGTGTTGGATGTGTGATGGAGGGCATACTTGATGATTGGATGAGTTATATTTTTGTTATGTCTCCTTCTCTGATGATGTTTCTATTGTGGTTTGATGCATATTGCCTTTGTGGGACTTTTCTAAGTCATATAACTCAATGATGTAACATTTTCTAAACATCGCCTAGGTTGAATATGAATTGGATGATGTTGGTACTCTCACGGATGTACTTTTTGTAAGTTTGAGTTAGAAGCAGGATGCTACATATGGTTTGGTGTTAATATAACCTTTTCCTAAGGTTGAATGATGATTTTTGATGTAATAATCCCTTGGTTGTGGTACACCTTAGATTAGGATTTATGTTTTTTTGTTATCATGGTGGGGTTTCGTGAGGAAAGACATATTTTATTGACATGGTAGAACATTTAATTAGAGTGCACCCCTCATTGGAACACATGTTCATGGTGATTGAATAAATTGGTGACTATTGGAGGCGAAATATAGTTTTATTTCAACATTAACCTTTGTGCACACCTATGGAGATTGGTTTAAATTTTTAGTGGTCAAATTGACATAATTTGTCCATATTAAGATTGATAGCTTGGGTGCCCTACTTCATTGTCTTCCTCTTCCCACTTAAAGAGGTTAGTTAGAGTTCATTGAGGAGTCCTTATAGAGAACCCCTATTTTCTCTGACACAAATTTCAAGGCATGTATCATTATATTGTTTCTTGGTGAGGTTGGCACACTTCTCCAGGATGCACTCCCTTGGATTTGTGGGGCATATTTATGACATGACAAGTGGAGGAATATTTTATTGATTTATTGATAAGGTCTAACCACTCTTGTCACATTCTCCCAGGGTATATTTCATTGGAGAACATTATATTATTTGTTGGGTGGTTGAAACTTGAGGTAGTTACATGGCCTAGTTTTCTAAGATGCGTCTATCCTAGGTTTCTCTCTCATCTTTATTGCATGGATATTTTAACTACATTTGGAAACTTTGGACCTTTGAGAGCGAATTTGCCTCTTTGACTTGGCACATATATTATTTTATTAAGGTGGTTATGGAGGGAATATGTTGGGAGCCATGTGGCATACTGAAAGGGCCACACTTGTGGCCTTAACATGCTCTTTGTTGGTCTCCTTTCTATTTTTGGACATTTTCTTGAAATTCGCACATGTAGAAGACTCTTCTTGTTATTTTTTGTTATTTTCTTTGACGTTGCACATGTGGATACCTTTCCACTTACTATTTTGGAAGTTAACCACGTCCTTTCTTATGGAGAACTTCATCTACTTGGCACCTTGCACATTCATCTATGTTATTGGTTTTCTTGGGATTCACACATGTGTTTTGGTTGCATGCATCTTGTGGACCTCTTGCTATTTTTGGAGGAGGTGGTTATGGAGTATTTTCCTAAGAGGATTATTATATGTTGTATTCTCTCATGCATCTTGGAGGTGGCACTTATTAGTTTCACCTAGGTGGATCTTGGAGCGCATCCTCATTTGTCCATAATTATTTTATTATACTTTGCATGCATGTATTCTTGGAGGGCGCATTCCATGTGAACACTTGGAATTTGAATTTTGTGGTGCCTATTTTTAGTGGTACACCCCCCTCTCAAAAGAATTATCTTGTCATTTCAATACTATTTTTTGAATGAGGGTGAGTAGTCTTAGAGAGGCTCGTGTCCATCTGTCTTGATATTTTCAACCATAGATCTAATTGCTTCAATATTTTACTATTTGTTTGTCTTGTCATTGACTTAGAAGGATAAAAAAAAATTATTGTTTGGGAGAAAAGATATCTCTTCATTTTAATGGTTGTTGGGATTTTGAAAATTGAGGAGCTCTCCTCCTACTTCACTTGTACTTCACAAGCTTGGAGCCTAATGGAACACTGGAGGTATTGATCGAGATTCAATTTGAAGTATGGTTTATTTAGGCTCTTCAATTTGTTGTTCATGTTGTAGATTCTTCTTGTTGTCATTATCTTATAAAGGATTAGTAATAAATTCACTTATCTAGGAGTAAAGCAATGTGAGGAGGCACTCCCTTTAGCTTTACATGTTATTTTATTTCTGCACTTGTTCTCCTTTCTTCTATCAATTAAGTTGTGGATTTGAAAACATGTTTTAACCATAAAACAACACATTTATAATTTGATTAATCACTGAGACTAGTTTTCTGCAACACATTTCGAACAAATACTGAAGATTCAATTATATCAAATTAGGGCCTTTTTCACCATAATTACACACCTTTTTCCCATTAACAAGTAAATAATTTCAAGGTAGACAATCCCATAAATATTGAAAACAAACATATTATAACATTAACGACTAGGTAAGTTAAAGTAACAAACCAATGACATTGACAACAACATATTGAAGTTATAGAACAAAATGGCCAAAGACAACCGTAAAATTGTAATCTCAAAAATGGGCAAGGACAACGGTAAAATTGTAATCTCAAAATCCATGTAATAGTTGCAAAATTGCTATGACTATTGAAATCAGTTTCCGTTATTTTCTCATATAGACTCGGATTAACTTCAATTTTTAACCAACGTCAGAAAACTGTAAAAGGTGCGAATTAAGTGTCGCAAAAAGCATGCCGATTCTATTACTACAAGGTTCAACTTTTAACACTTGTAATTGAAAGGCTTCACGTCAAAACCTTGTTACACTTGTTGAATTCAATACCCAAAATGCACTAAAATAGGAACCAGGTTATGGAGAGTAAATATGATCTGCGCAGTACAAATATGAAACATTAATGATAGGGTTGTGGTCAAATTTGCTAGTCAACCTCATCTCATCGGACATAAATATAAAACGAATTAATTGAGAATGGACAGATAAATAATTTCATCGTTTAGGGATGGAATTTGACGAGTAAATCTGGTTAAAAATCTCAAGGAAACCGTCAACCTCTT
>JZKD02S1713094.1:937710-961319 GCA_000966675.3 Picea glauca
TGTGTAAACCATCGTTCACCCTTGCGAGGTAAACCAGTAGCACGGGAAACTGTCTTCTCAGACACTGCCACGATTAAATCGCAAATGTGGGCAACTTTACCATTAAATCCTTGCGTGAATTGCAATGCGACATCGTCATCATACCCTCGAAACTTCTTGAAAAACTCATACCATTCTGTGCCCACAAACATTGATCTGCATGCATTGAACTCAGGAAGGCCTTCCAAAACATAAATAGCAGTTGGTTCAAGGCGCTGTTATTGTGAACATACTATATAACAATGATTACAAATATACATCATTCCCTTCAGTCTGCATGTCTTAACCCATGGTATAAGTAGTAGTTATCATCGTCCGAATCGGAGAAAAAAATACGGAAATTCCATAATTCGATTCGAATACGAATAGTTGGGGATAAATTCGATACGGTTCGATACACAGTTGACACGGGATGATGGGTCGATCAGAAAAGACTGATCTGTAGCTTCGAGGGGATGACAAATGCTTGCTACCTTTCCAAAACCTATTTACGAAGAGGGACACAGGAAGAACTTGACAGACTCTCGGTTGCATGATGTACGGAGAAGGGGGAATCTCACAGACCAGTGGGCACGGCTTCCCTCGGTGGGTGGATTGTCTGGAGTGATTGGGAGGTATTTAAATTTGAAAGTGGATGAGTATGAAAATGACCAGAATGCATGGATACTTAGTTAAATTAGCATGAATGAAGCATATATGTTTAGTTTAAGATGTATACTAACAAATTTTTTCCGAATTGAAAATTTTGAATTCGAAGTTCCATCGTAACGAAATCGAAATCGAAATCGAATTCGAATTCGGAGATGACGGTGAAGACGTTTGATATGAAACAGTTTACTCTTGTCTTAAAAAATTGGTGGAAGGGTCGAGGACAATATGGCTAAGTTATTAGATCACGCTGTCTTGATCGTTTTGTAATTTATTGTGAGGAGGGAAAATAATATATAACAATCAATACAAATATACATCATTCGCTGCCTGCAGGTCTTGACCCATGGGATCAAAATAGAATTAAATGTAATCGTAGGAAGATTCGAATCACGTGCATGCAATCTGGCACATTGCACTTACGTCTTGAACTTTCTATAAAACAATTGTTTAGTATGTAATACACGTCAAGCAAGAGTGTTACCAGGAGTTTATTTAATGAGCGGATATTTATCTTTTTCGAGCTCTGTTATGGAGATAAGAGTTAGTTGAAATGCATTCTCGTCTTAATTGTTTCTAGTCGGTTTTACTTCTACAGGAAGTTTCAGTCTTCATTTATATAAGTCGAGTTTTTATCTATATAAGTCTGAGTCTGTAAGTAGTTGATAGTGCAGATACACAGACAAAGAGAATTAAAATCGATAGTTTGGAGGCAGAAGCAGTTGTGAAGGGTCGAAGAAGTCTGAGAGCACAAACTCTATGTGTAAGTTGTTCACAAGTTCTTGGAGCAGAAGCTCGTCACAGTTTTTGTATTTTGTAATTGTGCACAGCGCCTAAGTTCTTAATATATTAGATATCTATGTGTTGAAGTATTTTTGAGTTATGTAGTGTTCAATCATCCTAAAAATATCTTCTCTCTTTATGTTCAATCTTAAGTTCATATTTTATGTGTTGAGAGTAGCACAATACAAAGAAATTGTTTGTTAAGCATTATCATCACAGAGCGCAGTCTTTTGTGCAGTCTAGCAACTGCGCGGTAAGTCCTGAGAGTTTAGAGACAGAGATTTTCACTGCGCAATATTTGTAATTGTGCTTCGCAGAGTTTATGTGCGCGCTGTAGATTCGAGATATGGTATCAGAGCAGGTTGATCATAGCAGCAACACTGTTGAAAGGAGAAATCATAGCTTCTACTTCAAATCTGCAACCTCCCACTTTTACAGGAAAAAATTATGAGTTATGGTCCTTGACCATGTAGGTTTTATTTTGGGGTCAAGATGTTTGGGAGACATTTGAGAAGGATGCCTTGAAAGATCAAAGGAAGAAGGATGGAAAGACGATATTTTACATATATCATGCCATGCATGAAAGCATACTCCCAAGAGTTGCAACAACAAAGAAGGCAAAGGAAGTATGGCACATATTATAAACTTCTTATCAAGGTATGGACAAAGTCAAGACTTCAAAACTACAAATTCTTAGAAGAGATTTTGAAACTCTATCAATGAAAGACATAGATTCAATATAGTAATTTTACACCCATGGTATTGGCATAATAAATCAGATTAAGTCTCGTGGAGAAACCATAGAGAATAGGAAAGTTTTTGAGAAGGTACGTATGAGTCTTCCTCCTAAATTTGATACCCTTGTTGTGACTTTAGAAGAGAACAAAGACCTAAATCAGTTCAATCTAGATGAATTGCAAGCTTCCCTTATTAATCATGAACACAAATTGAATAGGTCAAACATGTCATTAGAAAATGAATTTTTAGCGCAGTCATCTATAAGCTGTGGAAGAGGAAGGGGGAGAACTAACTCTAGAGGCAGAGGAAGAATTTTTGCTAGAGGTCGACATAGTAGCAGCCCTGGAAATACCGGTGGAAGAAGTCAAAATCCAAATAACAGTCAGCCAAGTAATCAAAAATTTGATAAATTAAAGATTCAATGTCATTACTGTAAAATGTACATGGACATTATGTATATGAGTGCAGAAAAAGACAGTACAATTAGGACAAACAAAGTCAATATCAGTCAAACAATGCAAAAAGTCCCTCAAGCCCTATGTTTATGGTGCGTGTTGAAACAATGCCTATAGTTTCCCCAATTGAATGCAATGTTGTTAAACAAAGTCCATGTGACACATGGTATCTAGATTCATGCTACAATAATCACATGACAGGAAAATTAGAACTATTTTCTAGTTTGGATATAAGTTAGTCCAAACTAAAGTTACACTTCGAAAAGATATTCAAGTCATTGTTGTAGGAAAATGAAGTATTAACATTTTAACTAAACAAGGAGAACAAAAAGTTATTCATGATGTATATTATGTTTTTGGTCTAAAGCATAATTTGATGAGCATAGGACAATTGTTACATAAATGATACATAATCTACATGGAAGATAATCACTGTGTGATTATGGACATATATCCAAGCAATCAACTTATTTCAAGAATTCAGATGACAAGCAACAAAATGTTTCCATAACATTGAAGCCATCCAAGAAAAAAAATATAGGACAAGTTGTCTATGACACAAAATATGCACAGTCAAACACTGCATTCAAAGCAAAAAGTGAAGAAGTTGGTGTGTGCAATTTAAAGAAAGAAGAAAATGGCGCAAAGATGAAGGCAACATTCCAATCTAAAGTGCAGGATGATTCTTGGCTATGGAATTTCATATTTGGACATTTGAACTTTCGAGGTCTGAAACTGCTACAGACAAAGGATATGGTGAATGGTTTGTAATTGATAGAAAAACCAGAAAGAATATGTGAAGGATGCATCTTTGGAAAGAAACATAGAGAGACATTTCTTGCTGGCAAGTCAAATAGAGCAAAAGATCCACTAGAAATTGTGCATTAAGATATTTGTGGACCAATGTAAACACCATTTATAGGAGGCAGTACATATTTTCTAACATTTATTGATGATTTCTCAAGAAAAACATGGATTTAATTGCTAAAACATAAATCTGATGGATTGGGTTGTTTCCAGAAGTTCAAATCACTTGTGGAGAAGCAAAGTGGCTATTACATCAAGCTCTAATAATTTATAGAGGAGGAGAATATGTTTCAAGAGAGATTCATAAATTTTGTAAAGTTCATGGCATCTACAAGAAATTCACTGCGTGATATACACCACAACATAATGGTGTCGCAGAGAGAAAGAATCGAACCATCATGGAAATGGTGCGTAGTATGTTGGCAGCCAAACATTTTTCCAATGAGTATTGGGATAAGGCAGTAGAAACTGCAGTGCATATCATGAACATATGTCCGAAAAAGAGTGTGAGAAACAAAGTTCCTCAAGGAGCATGAACATGTATGAAGCATAATGTGTTGCACTTAAAAGTTTTTGGTTTTGTTGAATACACACATGTTCCAGTTCAGCTGAGAAAAAAGTTATACAACAAAGGGAATAAATGTGTATTTGTTGGGTATTATGAAGACACAAAAGCATACAAATTGTATGATCCCATTGAAATAAAATTCATAATCAATCACGATGTTCACTTTGTGGAGAATGAAGCATGGGATGGAAGCATAGAATGAACTGTCAGAATTTCTCATGTTATTGGGCATAATTACATAGAAGATGAAGTGGTTCAAACACCAAGTACAAATTAGTGTGTCGTTCCATCTACACCTGGAACTGCGACACAAATCTCAACACAAACTAATAGTCTACTTGAAGACTTCCACTAGGAAAATTCCTAAAACTCACCAATAATAGCCTCCTTCAAGAAGTGTGCACCAAATTTAAGCCAACGAACCCTAATTAGGGTGCAAATTTCAGACCTCACTTAAGTGTGAGTGAAAAATGATGAAAAATAAGAGAGATTTTCCCCTTATTTATACAGTTACAATAACCTTTAATTTACAAATTAGGTCAAAAAGGCCGACATGGCCAATTACATGTAATATCCAGTTTTTACATAAAAATGACAAATTGAACTCAAATAAAGAAGAAAAGGTGACATCATGCCCCTTTAGGGTGATGTTAGGCCTATTTGGTGAAACGTTGGCCTCCAGGAGCAAAACGTAAGGCCTCCCAAGGCCTCTGGATCAAACCACATGTGGCACTTGGCACACAATTGCCTCCAAAGTGTTCATTAAACCTTGGGTGACATCAAGGGTCACAAAGGTGATTTCATGGGCCTTCCAAGGACAACATCATAGTGGGAGGGAAAGACCCCCCTGGGTCCATGCTTTCCAAGATGTCTCTGGTGGAAAATCTTCCTCTCTCTATGGTGCAAGCCTCTGACATGTGTCTGCCCTTGGCTGGGGTTTCGGCATCCATCTAGTGGGATTTAATTCCTATGGAGGTATGAACGAATCATCTCCCCATGTGTACCTGTCTGTTGGGTGTGGCCCTGCAACAATAGCAAGTACGCTCTCAATGCGCTCGTAAGTCATAGAGATCATAGAAATGCTAGTCACGTCTAATAATCAAGTTATTTAAACATGTGCATAAAACCTCCCTTTCCCAGACAAGTGTTCAAGGATGTTATGCTATTGTACATGCTAGGTTTGGAGAGGGTGTCAGGAGGTCCTACTAGGATAATTCTCATTGGACGTGGGATGTTTCTAGGTTAAGAAAAATCTAGGCCATGTAAGTGGATGAGGCGGTGTAGGGATGTTTGAGCAGTGGGTGCAGTGATGACAGGGGAATGTATGGCTTACCTGTGGGTGCCTCTGAAGAGGGTGAGCTTCACCTTGTCATGGATGAAAATGTTTCCAAGCCCACTCAATGTCTTTTACCTTTTTATCTTATTTATTTTTCTTTCAAGAGACTATTTAGGGGACACTACCCTTGCGTGATTACTAGTGGTGACAATGCTACCCACAAGAATTTCACAGAGATGAGAAGGCTAGCTCATGAAGAGACCCCCTTTCTCTTAGCTATTCCACCAAGAGACACTACCCTAGCATGGTGACAAACTGGATGGTAGTTTCATACCACTACATGCCCATGGACCTAATAGGTTGGATCATGATGAGACCCCTTATCCTCCAACTAGGTTTTGATTTTATTATTTTATGTGTCCCTCCATTTCTTGATGAGAATCCTTTTATTTCCTTCTTGGGGATCCCTAGGCGAAGCATCTAAAGGTTTTGTTCTTTTGTCTTTTATCTTTTTCTAGCTAATGTAACCCTCTGGGCCTTTAGCCCATTCTTCCCACAATGAAAGGTACAACCCTTAGCTAGCTTGGCCACCCAATTCCCCAACCAATGCAGGGGATGGATGAGAGGAAAAATGGTGAAAAGTGATAAGTCTGGTGGGAATGGACAATGACCTTTCATGAACCCACCCAGTGGAAACTCAAAACCTAAGGGAACCAACTTTATAGGGCATCCTCTCATTCCCCCTAGGTGTGGACAAGTGGAAAGGCATGAATTCCAAGCATACGTCATGAAGCAAAAAGAATTAAATGGACATATTCAAATGTTTTTAGAATCAAAGTGACACATACCATGATACCCAGAATCATTACCTCATGGAGCAAGACCCACTGCTACTGAATGCCTAGGTCAATGGGATGGATGGTGATGTTGCTCACATGATGGAGGTGTTGAAGAAGAAATATGGGCCCTCTAGGGCTAGGCTCAAGTCAATATGGTTCTCAGTACTCCATGTCTAGGACCTGTGGGCCTTGAGACATAATCTTCTTAGTTATCCCTAGGCTAGGGGATAATATCTAGCTCCAACTCGGGGACATGTGCTCACCGTAGAGCACATGAGAACCTCAACATATCTGGCATGACCTGGGACCTGCTTGATCTAAAAAAAATCATTAGTAATAATTTGGGGTGGTGATATCACCCCTCGCTCATATATGGTATAGAAAATGAAAGTAAGCAAGCATATATACAGATGGAAATGAAACTACTCTATCATGAAATGCAGATGGTATATACAATGAATGCAAATTCCTACCTACTTACCTATACTTACCTGTCAAGATGATGGCAGGTGGTAACACTTGATGTGTATAGCATTCACTGGTAGATTCAAAGCTTCTCCTTCCATGGTTCCCAAGTTGAAAGAGTTTGTTCCTGCGGGGCTCATGATCTTGTAGGGACCTATCCACGGTCCATCAAACTTCTTGCACATGCCATGTTTCTACTTTATCTTATCCCATAACAACACTAGATCACCCTCAGTGAAATCCATATCCTTTGTCTTGTGTTCAAAGGTGTTCTTGATCTTTTCTTGGTTTATTGCCATCTGGCTTAGGGTGGTCCTTCTAGATTCATCCAACTCTATTAACTGGTTAATTCACCCTTGGATTTCTTCTCCATCAGTGGTGTGTTGCTGAGAAAAATGAAGGATGGGGATTTGGAGATTCACAAGAAGTTTGGCTTCTAACCCATACACTAGCTCATAAGGGGTCCTTCCTGTTGAGGTCTTTGTTGTTATTCTATCTCCCCACAAGGAATATTTATTTTTTCTATCCGAAGACTTCTTTTACTCTCCCACCACCTTCTTGATGATGTTCATAAGGTTCTTATTGCTTGATTTGTCCACTATGTTTCCTTGGGGATAATAATTGGAGGAATGGGATAGAACAATTCCATACTTGAAACAAAAGTATGCTAATGCAAGAAAGCTGAAGGCTTTAGCATTGTTTGTGGTAATCTTGGATGGGACCCCAAATCTTGTTATCATTCTTTCCTCCAAAAAAGTTCATGACTACCTCCTCAGTGGCCTTCTTTGTTGGAATAGATTCAACCCACCTAGAAAAATAGTTCGTGGTTGTCAAAATCCATCGGTAAACATTACTTGAATTGTCTTTAAATTCCGCAATAAAGTCTCACCCCCACTATTGAAAAGGAGCTTCTACTATGACAGGTTTCAAGGGATGTGCTGGGAGTTTTGGTTTACCAGTGAATAATTGGCAAGGATGACATGATCGGACATATTGGTGAGTATTATCAAATAGTGTTGACCAATAGTATCCAGATCTTTGGATGTTGTGTGTAGTGATACGGGTCGTGAAATGTCCACCACAATGTCTGAAGTGTAATTCCTTCAATATTTTATCAGCCTCTTCTTGGTTGACACATCTGAGGAGAACTCCATCAGGGTCTTTCCAACCAAGTCCATTCTCAATTAAACACTTTTTCATAGATTTAAGTCTCAAAGACCTTCTTTTGTATTCTACTAGGTGATCTAGGCATGATAAATTCTTAAGGTAGTATATTATATCGGAATACCATTCATCATGTTCTAACTCATTGACTACCATGTTTATTTTTTTGCTTTCCCCCATTTGTATGTGCTCTTGGTTTCTTTCAGTCAGCATATAGGCCAAGCCTTGTCCCTTTATAATCTTGGTGGGTCTTATCTCCAAGTCATACTCTTGGATCTTGGAGACCCACTTTCCCCTAGTACCCATACAATCTTGTTGCGATAAGACATCCTCTACTGTCGGGTAAGGGACATAAGCCTTGATCTTATTATAACCTATGTAGTTTCTGAAGTTCTTAAGGGATTTCACTAAGGCATAAGCTTTTTTCTCAGTAACCGAATAGTTCATCTCTGAATCCCTAAGGACTTTTCTCATGAAGGCGATGGGATGCTCATGGTCGTCAACGTCTTTCTACAACAATACACTTGCAATGGTGTCATGGGAGGCAAAAGAGAAAATTATGAAATCTCATGAATCATTAGGACTAATGAAGATCGGGGCTTGGGAGATATCATCCTTTATGTCTTCAAAGAATTTAATGGCCTTATCATCCCACTTGAACACCGTGTCCTTCTTTAGTAATGCACTCATGGGTTTTATTCTCTCGGCAAAGTTTGGGACAAATCTTTGAATGAAATTTATTTTTCCGAAAAAGGATTGTAGGGATTTCTTGTTAGCTGGGGGACGTACATATTTGATAGACTGGACCCTTTCGGGGTCTACAGAAATTCCCCCTTCCAAGGCTATGTGCCTCAAAATTTTCCCATTATCTATCCCGAAGACAGATTTCTTAGGGTTCAAGGAGATACCATACTTTCTATATCTCTCAAAAACAATTCTAAGGTGTGATATGTGCTATTTCTTCTCCTTTGATACGACTGTGAGATCATCTTGGTAAATTTCTATGATTTTATGAATGAGATCCCTAAATTCAAAGTCCATTTCTCTCTGAAAGGTAGCACCGACATTATTAATGCCAAACGACATTCTCACGTAAATAAATGCTACCCATGGTATTCTAAATGTCGTTTTAAGATGGTATTCTCTTTTGAGCAAGACTTGGTTGTATCTAGAAAATCCATATAACATGGACATCATCCTTGCCCTAGTAACCCTCTGTAATAGATATTCCATATTTGGGAGGGGGTAGTTGTATTTCAAGGATAGTTGGTTAAGGTTTCAAAAATCTACACACAAGCGGATATCGCCACTTTTCTTCTAGACAACTACCAAATTTGACATCCATGACGAATATCTAATGGGAACTATGATACCAACATCGACCATCTTTTGGAGTTCCTTTTGTATTTGGTTTGACAATTTTGGGTTGATATGTCTTAACTTTTGTCGGAAAGGTTTGGCTCCTTCTGTCAAAGGTATAGCATGTTGGATAAAATCACCCCTATAATCCTTCAGTTCATCATAATTCCAAGCAAAGGTATCCTTGAATTCTCTTATGAGGTCTAATATTTCTATCCTCTCGATTTCAGTGGTTCTTTTCCCTATTTTAACCATTCTTGGATCCATCTTTGTGTCAATGTTGAACTCTAGGGCTTCATCTGTTTCTTTCTTGGGTTTCTTTCCTTTGAAAACATCATGTCTGTCAAAGAGGTGTTCCAAAGAGACACATCCTTTTGGCAAAGAGATGTTTTGCAGGTTAACCACATCTAGGTTCATGGAATCAGCTAGGAACTTTACTTGTGAATCGGTGAATTCTCTACTATTTTCCATGAATCTAATGATTTGGTCATCATATTCAAAGACTTGCCAGTATTCCAGGTTATCAGGTATCGATGGTCTAAACAAGACTTCCATTTTTCACAGGTTTTGGAGTGGACCATCAAAACGTTGTAAGGTGGAAGTGGAAACAACCAAAGCATATGCCACATAGTTTTCTTCTTGGGGAATTGCTTTGATTGTCACTATTTCAAAATATATTGCAATGGATCGTGCAAAATCACGGTTTTCAATCTCTCATTCTTGGCAGCAAAGTCTAGCAACACTTGTGATACTGTCAATTCTGATTCCCCTACAACTCTTAGATATGTGACACCTTTGTCAATTTCCAAGTTGAGACTTAGGATCAAAACTTCGTATTCGACAACATTATTTGTACAATTATATTCAAGTCTATAGGAATAATAGAAGGTCTCCTTGGATGGGGTTGTCAAGACAATACCTACCCCTGTGCCAGAACTTGAATGAGCTCCATCAAATTCTAAAGTCCACATTCCTTTGGGTGTCTTGGTAGGTTTATGTTCTAAACTTTCCTATTGGAAAAATCAATTCTCAATCCCATTTTTTACACAAAGGAACTGTTTATCAGGTTCATCAAGGGTCTCAATAAGGTATCCTATGATGGGTTCTTTGTGAAGGGTAAAGAATCCTCCTTCGGGCTGAGGTATGATAGATTCGGGCCCTTGGTTTTGGAAACTTCCAGTCAAGTTTTCTACAAGGTCCTTACGGAGTATGATCCCCCAATTTCTTAGAGCATTTATTACCAATACATCAATAGTAAAAAGAACATCAGGGAAAGCATGGAAAGCAACAATCAGGTCCTTAATAATGCCTCGTGTAAATCCTCCTTGTGTATTTGGTTGTCATATGATTAGACCTATTTGGTGCATGACCCTTTCGGTTATAATATTACTAGGAGTATCTGGGTCAAATACATAGTTATGGATGAGGGAATCGTTGACTTGGAAGGTGATGTAAAAATGCGCAGGTTCCCCATATTTCGTTCCCATGCTTCCTACTTGGTAGACAAAAGGGGACTCTTCTTGAAAGTTGTCATCCTCATAAATTTGTGGCAGTGAGTATCCAACATCCTCAACCTCGAGGTTTCTAAATATGTCTTGAGTAGGTTCTACATCTTCAGGAGGCTTATTTTGTTGAGAGAACAAGGAAGCATCTTCCATGTTTGTGAAACTTGTGCTCCATTTTCTAGGGTAAACATTATATTATACCTACAGGATCTCTAGTAGGACATGCTTCAATCCTATCATGCTCTCATCATTTGATTCCTAGATGTCATTATCATTCAATAGGTTAATCTAGTAGCTAGAATTGCTAAACCTAAGGTTTTCATCAATCTAGAAAGAAGCCTCTTGTGCTTCTTCCAAGCTTGCAGGTAATTGATCCTTGAGGGTGAACTACAGGGTACCCTCTAAGGAGTTTAGGTAGTGTTGGAGAATAGCGCTCTTTGGGTGAAACTTGGGTTGGAGTTTGCTAATGAGAATATTGAACCTATCATTGAAATACCTAATTTTTTCATTGGTTCCTTTGCAAACTTTGAGGTATTGAGAGTAGAAAGAATCCATACTTTCATTTTTACACCATCTGTTATTGAAATATCGTTGTAAATATTCAAGATTTTTTATCCTCCCATTAGGGAGGCCATTAATCCAGACCCTGGCACTTCCGGTGAGTGAGCTGGAAAATAGCCTCATAAAGTTGTCAGGGTGTTCTTCTCCTGATTGGTGAAATTCATACCCCTCATAAAACTTAGTCCAATGTGAGCTTCCATAGTATCCTTCTTCTCCTCAGAATATAGGTATCCAAGACTCAACTATTTTGGGGAGATCATGTAATCTTCCTTGGGTGTTAGCTAATTCCAAAGGGAAAAAGAGTTCTCTGTGAGACCATTTAGGAGGATCTATATGGACAATAGGAAGTACAGGAGTAGAAGAAAGTGCGTATTGGCATCCACTACAGGTCATCATTTGTGAAGCCTCCAGATAATTTTCTTCAAATTATCAAAGGGATGACGGGATCACCCTCAGTGGAGTCGCTTGGTAAGCTTTGGAAGTAAAGGCTTTTGAGGAAAGGCTTACCGAAAAAGTGTAGTCTCTGAGGAGAATTGACTCAGTATTCCCTGGAAATGGTGCCAAAATGTTATCGCGCAATTCGTACTTATTCCAAAGGAAAAGGTTAAGGGAAGGAAAATTGGTGTAATAGGAGGTTATCCTATCACTGTCACCTCAACATTGATACCTCTTTCTATTTAGTGTTGATGGCCCAGGGGAGACATCCCCGGTGACCTGTGGGTTTGAGAAGGCAAAGGATAAAGTGTCTATAAAAGTATCGCCTCTCACAAGTCAGGTTGATCAGAAATTCCCAAGGTTTTAACCAATGAAGTAATGAAGTGCTTAGGTGTACCTTCCAGAACAAAGCAACAAGAAAACGATATCTTTTTCAAGTACAACTTGTTGTTAGTAATTGACAAAACCACAGACTTATCAATAAAATCAATAGTTGATGTTATGATGAAGCAAACAAAACTTTATAACAACAATGTTTATAATATGATAGCTTCACAATAAATTCCTTGAAAGAGCTTCACAATGCCCCCAAAATAATCACTTGTTAATAACAAAGTACTAGCATTTGTGAGAAGTTAATTAAGCAGTATATAAATCAACTTTACAATTGATTTTAGATGATTTTAATGATGCAATAGATGGTTGTAGCTTAATTTTGTAACAACAACAAGTAGGTTAGTAGATTAGTCTATTCTAGGGTTAGAAGAAGTTAGTAGGGAGCTTGAGGTAAAAGTTTTGAGGGTATTCTTCATCAATCACTCAATTGTAAGGCTTAGATCTATGTTTTTAGGGTAAATGGAGTCTCTTTTAGAAGTGACAATCTTGAAGGAACAAATTGATAGTAAGAGAGGTAGAGACAAGAAGGTCAATGATTGAAGTGTTGGTAGCCCAAGGCTTGAATCACTAAACCCTAGGGGGGAAATGGCAACTAGGAAGTAGGTAACCCTAGGCCCTAGTAGTTTTCCTCCTTTACCTCAAGGATGAAGTAGATGACGGCTAGATGAAGAAAAAGATGCTAGGGTGTTGCAATAGAAAGGCCCTTAGCACATGTCTTCAATAAAATAGGTTTTCTAGCATAATCTAGTAGGTGAAAAGTTATTAAGGCAAGAACAATAACATGTGCTTAAGCTTCCTAGGGTTTTAAGCTAGAAATTTCATAATCTTAAAATAAATGCAAGATAAATACACCATAACCATTCAATGAATAAGAAATGTAGAAAATTTACTTACATTCACCAAGAATCATCTAGCAATAGGCCTAGTTGAAGACTTCCACGAAGAAAATTCCTAAAACTCACCAAAAATAGCCTCCTTCAAGAAGTGCACACTAAATTTCTTCCAACAAACCCTAATTAAGGTACAAATTCCATACCTCACTTAAGTGTGAGTGAAAAGTGATGAAAAATAAGAGATATTTTCCCCTTATTTATATAGTTACAATGACCTTTAATTTATAAATTAGGTCAAAAAGGCTGACATGGCCAGTTTACATGTAATATCCAATTTTTACATAAAAATGACAAATTAAACCCTAAATCAAGAAGAAAAGGTGACGTCGCGCCCCTTTAGGGTGACATTAGGCCTCTTTGGTGAAAAATTGGCCTCCAGGAGAAAAGCGTTAGGCCTCCCAAGGCCTCTGGATCAAACCACACATGCCACTTGGCACACAACTACCTCCAAAGTGTGCATCAAATGTTGGGTGATGTCAAGGGTCACATAGGTGATGTCATGGGCCTTCATAGGAAAACATGATAGTGGGAGGGAAAGACACCCCTGGGTCCAGGCCTACCAAGTTGTCTTTGGTGGAATGTCCTCCTCTCTCTTCGGTGCAAGCCTCTAACATGTGTCTGCCCCTGGCTGGGGTCTCAACATCCATCTAGTGGGATTTTATCCCTATGGAGGTATGAACTAATCATCTCCCCATGTGTACAACTTTGTCAATTGTGGCCCTGCAACAACAACAGGTACCCCCTCCATGGGCTCATAAGTCATAGGGATCATAACAATGTCAATTACGTCTAATAATCAATTTATCTAAACATGTGCATAAAACCCCCCTTTCCCAGACAAGTGCTCAAAGACGTTATTCTATTCTACAAGCCAGGTTTGGAGAGGGTGTGAGGAGTTCCTACTAGGATAATTCTCATTGGACATGGGATGTTTCCAGGTGAAGAAAACTCCAGGCCATGTAAGTGGATAAGGTGGTGTAGGGATGTTTGAGCAATGGGTGCAGTGATGACAAGGGAATGTATGGCTTACCTGTGGGTGCCTCTAAAGAGGGTGATATGCACCTTTTCATGGATGCAAATGTTTCCAAGCCCACTCAATGCCTTTTACCTTTTTATCTTATTTCTTTTTCTTTCAAGAGACTAGTTAGGGGACACTGCCTTGGTATGGTGACCAGTGGTGACAATGTTACCCATAAGCATTTCACGAAGATGAGAAGGCTAGATCATGATGAGACCCCCTTTATATTGGCTATTCCACGAAGAACCACTACCCTGGCGTGGTGACCAACTGAATGGTAGTGTCATACCGCTACATGCCCATGGACCTAATAGGTTGGCTCGTGATGAGACCCCCTATCCTCCAACTAGTTCTTGATTTTATTATTTTATGTGTCCCTCCATTTCTTGCTAAGAATCCTTTTATTTATTTCTTGGGGATCCCTAGGCAAAGCATATGAAGGTTTTGTTCTTTTGGCTTTTATCTTTTTCCAAATACTTTTACCCTATGGGCCTTTATCCCCTTCTTCGCACAAAGCAAGGTATAGCCCTTAGTTCGCTTGGCCAACCCAATGCCCAAGCCAATGCAATGGATGGATGAGAGGGAAAATGGTGAAAAGTGATAAGTATGGTGGGAATGGACAAAGAACTTTCATGAACCCACCCAGTGGAAACCCAAATCCTAAGGGAACCAACTTGCTAGGGCATCCTGTCACTCCCCCCAGGTGTGGACAAGTGGAAAGGAATAAAGTCCAAGAATATGTCATGAAGGAAAAATAATTAAATGCACATATTCAAATGTTTTGAGAATGAGAGTGACACATACCATGATACCTGGACTCATTACCTCATGGAGAAAGACCCACTGCTCCTGAATGACCAGGCCGATGGGATGGATGTTGTTGATGCTGACATGATGGAGGTGTTGAAGAAGAAAGATGGGCCCTGCAGGGCCAGGTTCAAGTCAATATGGCTCTCGGTACTCCATGTCTAGGACCTGTCGGCCTCAAGACATAATCTCCTTAGTTATTCGTACGCTGCGGGATAACAAGGTCCACATGACTTTTGGCACTTCATCTCCTAGGGTTATGTTTTTGGATTTCTGGGGTTTTTGACATTCATGTTTATTGTAAAAAGGCCTTCAAAGCCTCATTGTACTCATCTTCATGTGAATGAGTGTAGTCGTCACATCTCTTTTTAGAGATAATCTTCCACCATTCTAGCAAGCTTGTTTATAGTCTGCATTTTACAGTTTTCAGCATATTTATTATTTAATAGAAGCCAAGTTTTATTGTATCTCTGTTATTGTTCACTTTCTTTGTTTCAATATTATAAATCTTTGGTTTTATTTTGTTCTTCTCATAAATCTCGATCACATTGGTTGTTGCTCCTCATGTTTTTTTATATGTTCAAGATTTTTACTTTCCTGAAGTTGTTCTTTATCATTCTTCATGGTTGCATTTCCCTTCCATTCCTCCTCTATCTTGGGATTGTTTATCCAATCCTACAACAACTTCAATTATTTCTCTCACTAAGTGAGAATTGCATCGAAATACCCCTCTTTTCTTTCTCTCCTTTGGCCATCTCCATGGGCCAATTCTTATTCTTCTTCTTCTGCATAATCATGATTCTGCAACTCTTCTTCAACATTGTCCTAGCTCACAATTGTGTGGGACTCCACCTCTATCTTCACCTCTTGAGCATAATTTTGTCTCTGCTCTTTCTCCTCTTCCTTCTATTGGCTATTTCTATGGTCCAACTCTTCTTTATTCATATATATGTTTCTGCAACTCTCTCTCAGCATTCTCCTTTCTCAATTGTGTGTGGGCTCTCTCCTTCTTCTTCTCTTGAACATAAATTAGCTTATGTTCACTCTCCTTCTTCTCTTGTATAGTCTCCCATGGATTTCCTTCTTCCTCTGCACCTGCAATTACACACAAACTGTTCGTTTTAAAAACTCTTGGCCCTATGGCCTCTTCTTCTTCTTCTGGTGTCTCCTGCACCATTTTTTGACAAACATGAGCCCCTGCAAAGCTCATTCCAAGGGATATGTATATCCCTCCTATCATTAGACAGTAATTTTGATGATCTTCTTCTTCCTTTTTCTCCTTGAGAGTTGAAGTATTCAACTTCTCATCCTATTCATTCATGCGGATTTCACTCTCACATGAACTGTCATGTTCATGAGGCTTATCTACTGCCTCCCTCTCCTCTTTTATCAACACTCCTTGATGATATGAACTCCCCTCTAAGTTCCTAATACTTCCATACAATCTATCTTCTTCTGATGCTCCTCCTTGGAAGTCTTTGAGAATTTCAGCTGGTCTCTCTTCTTCAACCTCTCGACCGGGGCTTTCTCCTTCCTATTGCAGAAAAATGTAACTCAATCCCTCATCTGTTAAGGGCCACTCCTCCTCTGATAACTTGAGGCATTCCATTTGTATCACCCACCTATTCAGCACCTTCTTTTTCCTCCTTGTAATCAATCGCTAGATAGACCACTTCACCTTCCTCTTCATGGGCCACTTATATATCCAACTCTCTTCCTTTTCTTGTTGCATTTCTTGCCATTGCAACATCAATATGTTGAGCTCCTCTCTGATCTCCTTGAGGTCTCTATCCATTCCCTCCTTTCTTTTCTTATTTTGGTCTTCTTCCATGGCACTCACCTTGCGCTCGCTCCTTCTCTTTATCACTCGTTGATCATTTTATTCAGAATGAAATTGTTCTCTTTTCCTCAAGGTTCCTTCTTCCACATTTAAGAACTCCACAAGCTCTTATCTCTTCCAAGAACACAACTAGTTGTTTTTTTCATCCCACCTGGTTGTTTTTTGTTACATGCTATGCAACTGAGAGCACCACTGGCTCCTCCTATATCCCTCTTGGTTGTCATCTATCTAATGCACACCTGCCAACAATTTCTTACAAATCTCCCATGCTCTACCTTCTCCTTTACAATTCATTTGAACCTTTTTTTATGGATCTTATATTCTCCTTTTCTACCTGTTCTATGCAAATAGAGTTTCAGCTCTAATACCACTCTAATCCACCCATCACTGGATCCACACGACCTCCCGGTATGGATCGAATATAATAGGATCCAAATTGGCTCTCGGGTCATTGCAAAACCCCTAGTTTTCCTTTCCAGAGAACCCCCTTTTAATTCCCATGAATTAAAATTTGTGATGGTCTCCCCGATAGGACAAAATCCTCCTGTAACCTTGTGCTAGAACCAAGTGCTAAAAAAAATGGTACTATTCAATACTCTAGGATTTGGAGCTTCGGGTAATTTCGAAGGTCACAAATACAACACCCAATCTTACCCAATTAGTCGAAGCCTTTACCGGCCAAATCTGGTCATAAAGTGATGCTGATCAGTGGGTGTAGGTTCTCACCCTATCCTTCCCCTCTCCAAATTCAATGATTATACTTGTGATCAGATGGTTGGAGGGGATTAAAACTTAACATGACCTTAAATATATGTGAGACCATATGTATATTAAGTTTCATTGTGTGGTCTATTGGTAAAGCACTTGGGTAAGTTTATGGGAGGTTGCAAGTTTGACCCCCATCAACACCCACAAAATTTTGATATACATAAACCATAATTGGAAAATGGGAGGTTGCCACATGGTGTCCTCTCATTTGTATTTTCTTGCCACGTGTCAACACATAACTCGTCTTCTTGGACTGTAAGATTCTCCAAGTTACTTTTCCAACTGGACATGTCACACCACTTGATTGCCACGTTTCACCGTATGAGTTCATCACGTCACTTGTACATTCTATATGGTCATTCCATGTGTCACCCTTGCAGTGGTGACATGTGTTACCTTGACTCCTTTGACTTTGACTTTTTTCTTATTTGACTTGAAATTTTATTGGCCATAACTTTTGCATATGAACTTCATTTGAGGTGATATTTGTGATGTTGGAAAGCTATCACCAAGCTCTATGCATTGATGGAATTTTAGAGAGAAATTGGGATGATTGAATTTTTATCATTTATGAATCCTCCTGGACCTCTGTGAGTGTTTCAAATCCTCCTAGACCTTTGTGAGTGTTCTCGGATCAATTGATCAGAGCTGCTTCAATTCACAAGACTTGGTGATGATGAAGACTTGACTTGACGATGGTAAATACAAGTAGTCATTAAGGGGGAGTGTTGGGATATGTAACTCCCAACCTTTCTTTGTTGTAATCAAATTTGCGATTAATATTATTATTGGTAATTATTATGTAGATTTGGTACCTACTTAAAGAGTTTATTCCTCATCTTTAGTAAGTGGGTGGAACTAGTTGGATTTGAGAGATTCTCTCCAATTAGATTATTCTTATATTGGTGTGAGGTTGAGATATTTTCTCAACCAAGTAGATCGGTAAATCAAGGTAGTTCTTCTATCTTGAGACTATGGTTGTTGTATTTATATGTACTCTATTTATTTTTTCAATAGAGCGATCAAGAACATTTTTTATTTGTGTAATAATGTCTACTCTCTCACACATTTCCCAATATCTACAAACTTACTAAAATATTGTAAAAATTATTGCATCCTTGAAAGTATAATTACCCGACTCCAATTCATAATAAACAAGGTGAATAGCAACAAAACTGTAAGTACATGCCTAAGGCAAGTAATAGAATTTGATGGAAAACAAAGGTAAAACATGTAATTAAGTTTGTTTGTGATTTTGGAGAAAGTTGATTTATGGTAAGATGGACACATTCCAAAAACATGTTGTAACCAAATTAATGGACTCAAACTTTGTGCAACAAAACCCTAGTCATTAGTGAAGAAATGTATTTCACTTACACAAACCCCTATATTTTCTTGGCCAAGTTTAAAAAATTCTTCTTAAATGAGGGTTATATTATCAAAGACTTTCTATAGTATCGATGAAGAGTGCCAACAAATACAGGTGTTATGAAATGAATGTTAACTCAAGAAAAGTGAACCATTATTCCCAGTAAATGGCAACTTTGAATATACATAAATTTTTATGATACGATAAGAAGTGAACTTCTGGTTGTAACTTTCATTATGAACCCTCAACTTAAATTTTGAAATTTTAATTGCCAAAATAATATAATGATTTCAATCATAAAATATCATTAACTTTGAAAATTTGACAAAATCACTGCTATAGGATGAATCAATTCTTGGGAAAATATTAATCAATGCATCCCTGTGATTCTCATAATATAGGTGTCAGTGATTTTTGAAGAAGTTTCATGTAAATAAAAACATAAAAAATAATCGTGCTAATTTGAACATCAAATCCTGAGATTTATCTCTCTAAAATGAAAAATGCAGATGTAAATGATTGGTTTTATAGGGATTTTGTACCCTGAAAGAGTTGAACCCCCTTAGGTTCAATTAGCGCCTAAGACATGAATACAGACATAAACTAAGGATATTCCAAGACTTGATTCATACATGAAAATAACCAAGGAAGAAATCATGCATGGATTGAGAACAAATCTAATAGTATATCATAACACATAATTATACTAATTCTCTACCAATGAATACATAAAATTATATAAACAATTGAATAGAGGAAACATACAATAAGTCTTGTATTAATAAAAGAAGCAATATTACAACTTACAAAGATGTAGACTAAAGAGATGGCCTCCTTCCAAGATCCTTGCCCAAGTCTTAAAACCAAATCACCATAGTAACCTTGCTAGCTCTTTTCCTCCTCTTTTCCATGGGAAATGGCTTGGTTCTTATAGGGATTTAGGGATAAGGCCATATAGTTATTAGGATAATATTCTTGAGCTCATAATGGAAGCCTTGTTGAGGATAAACCCCGAAAAATCAGTGAGAGGTCTTATCCATCGAAACCAAATCCAAAAGTAGGAGCTTCTAGACTTGGTCGCTCCCTAGACACATAGATAGAGTGATTAATCTCTCCTTGGAAAGCCAAAAGGAGTGACCATCCCTTTTGGTCACCCCCTCAATCGAGGAAAAAGGTGACCAAACCTTTTGGTCTCCCCCTCATTAAAGAAAAAAGGTGACCAAACCTTTTGGTTGCCCCCTCAATGAAGTAAAAAGGTGACCGAACCTTTTTGGTCACTGTTTTAATGAAGGAAGGGGGTGACCAAAAAGAAACTCAGTTGAAAACCCAAGGAAAAGTTGGTAGGTTTTAAGGTTTAAAATGAGGGGTTTCTAGGGGATGATGACCTACATATTAGTTTATTTTTAGGTGATAATAACCTAATAATTAGGTGGAAAATAAGATTATAACAGATGTCCCCTAAAGTGTGAGGTGAAAAGAGGTGTCTGATGGACGAAACACTTTATAAATTAAGTCACAAAGTGTTGGGAAAAGAAACTTGGATAAGAGCATCACCAACCTTCCATAAAAATATCCTTGAGGCAGGCATACCCATGCTCAGTAAGAAAGACAAGAGCATAGCCTCCATAAATACAATACGGATCCATGCATGACACAAGTAATGGGATGATGGACACAACATAATACACCATGGATCCATAAAGAACCAATCATGACTCGATCATGGCCATGAAAGTATACATTGTGGATCCATGCAAGATGCAAGTGAAATCATAGCCACAACCAAGTACAAATGTGGATCTATGTCACATCATACAAATCAGTGAGATGACTCAATAAATGAGCAATCTGTGAAGTGCTCATGAATATTCTCCATAGAAGATTAGGAAATAATAACATTTAACATGAGTGTGATATTTCCCAAGGTCTTTGTCCTACATCTGGATGGTATGAATATACAACATGCAAATAAATGAGCTTATGTCGAGAATGGTAGAAATCGTCTGATTATCGGTCATTAATGTGTACCGTTAATAGATGCGAGGGAGTCCAACAATGATGATGATGGAACCCAAGATACCTAGTACAATATAAAAAGTGTGAATAAAGGAGTTGACATAGAACACTCGTAGATTTATTCAACATGAGTCAATAATGTAAACCCATTTTTGAAATGCAAGGAGACTTGCCACTGATGTCTGCAAGTCCTAGGTGGGTTTCTAGATTTCAATACTAGATAATGAGATGTAGTCGACAGAGTGAAAATTTTCAAATAAGGGCCTTGATGTATCCCCCATCAATCGACACGAAACACATAAAGATATATGGTGTGAATATCATAATAATGGAGCACAACGATATAGGGATGGATGGGATAAATAGGCTGAAAGGAACTGCAAGTGGCCGACGCAGGTAAACTTCCCTTGAACAAGTATGCATGAAAAATAACTTGACTCGACAACATTAACTCAGATGAATACCATAACACTAGCCATGGACCTATTAGTGGAATGAGACACACAATGGAAATGATGGTAAATGAGAGAGAATGGATGACTTGATGATGCAGCCTTCCCAACCCACAGGTCGAAAATTCCACGTACACAGGATTGTTCTTCTCCTTTGGGCCTGAAGAGCTCTCATCAATCTCTCTTCTATTTCCATTTCGAGAAATTTGTACCCACAACAAAACCTCGTGGGATTTTTCCTTCACACTTCGGGAGATCGGACTTCATGATTTCGCGAATTCGGTGGTCAAGTACCTCGTTTCTCAAACCCCCGAAACCCGAAATTTTGACACTTAAATGTTCGGTCACCCAAAAGAAATCAGCATCTATAATTCCCCACTTAATCCAATGGTCTGTGCGATTTTTGCATATCGGGAGTTCGAGACTCTCGATACCGAAATATCTTGTCAGCGCAAACCCCGAAATCCTGATTCTCTAATTCTCGGAATCTCAAAATCTCAACTCTGACACGATTCTCGACGCTGGCCCAAAACTAGTCTTCCCACCATTTCGGGACTTCACACCTCGCGATTTCACGAGTTCTAATGTAAAGTCCTTCGAGACTTCAACTTATGAAACCCCGAAGTGGTCAACGCAATTGACCTCCACGTCAACAGTTTGCCACCTATCCACCTTGCTGACTTCTGTGGCCCCACACAATTCTTTCGACTGTTCGCAACTTCGCGATTCGCGATTTCGCGAGTCTTGATGCAAAGATTTCGGTCTTCCAACTTCTGAAACCCTGAAATGAAAACTCATGACCAAATCCAACGACTCCTTTTGGCTTGGATCTATGGCTCTGCTTCTCCTAAGCTTGAACCTTGAAAGCAATCATCGTAACTCCCCAGCTATTCTGTGAGATCTGATGGCTCGCGGGGCTTCACGAATTCCCCAAGGATAATTCTGACCGTCCAAATCTTCTTTGACAACTCCTGCGAAATGAACACAATATTTCCTTACAGAACTTGTTCTCCTGCAAAACAACTTCGTTGTGCCTTCTTTCAACACTTCAAGGCACTAGCCTCTTGCTTCCCTTCAAGAACTTCAAGGACTTCAACCTTTTCTCGGGCTATTCCACAACTCTGAGTCTTTAAAAAAACAATCCTTGTGCTCACTCCTTGCGGAAGACCTTCAAACACTTCAAGTGTTGAAACCTTTTCGACTCTGCGCACTCCCTACAGCAGCAATCTCTCAATACTTCACTCGGCTAGAAAACCTGAAACTCTACTCGGCCCGCGCACACCTTGCACGGCTCATGTGCTCAACTTGCACTTCTATGAAAATGAGAACCATTTTTATCTCTCCTGAGCTTACAGAGATGAACTATGACTTCTGTCAACACACTCCTTGTGGACAAACTCCATTGCACTCCTTGCAGGAATTTTATTCACTCAGACAGAGAAACAATTGAAACTCATTCTCTACTCTTCCTCTCGGATTTCAAACATTCAACAAGAAATCATTCATACATATCATAAAATCAATTGCATGATAGAAAGAGTAAAGCATTCATGAGCATAACATTCAATAATGCATACACATAGAATATTTGAACACCATGAGTCTAAATCAAAGCCTTTTTCTATTAATCCAGAACTTCTGTACATGGAATTCATCTACGCAACTCTCTTCTTCTTCTCTTCTATGCTCTATGCTCTCAATAATCTTCATAATAATATTACAATACACAATGAGGGTGTCTATATCCCGTTTACCCCTTGCGCTCTGAAACTGTCTAATCTAGAATTAAATTCTATCTACCTTCATTAACTATTATAAATACCTTCTATCTACTATGACGAGAGCGGATCGCTCAAGGTCCTTTACAATATTACAAGTGCACTCCTTATTAATTATCTCATTTAAGATTGGCGCATTAACTTCAAGATATTTTCAAATAAGTTTCATCATGTGCCAAAATGTGTTGGCGCTTGTCCCACGCTCGCTTGTTGTTGTCGATGCTCCTGCATCATACTCCCTCGCTTGAAAATTTTCATGGGCTCCTTTCCATGAGCTCGTGCATGGTCTTTCCATGCTTCTGGATCTCTTCTTCATTCTCCCAACTGGCATATTCAACTTGATGGCCCTTCCATTTGACCAAATACTCAAAGTATTATTTTCTTCTGGTTCTCTTACCAATTCTTTTATCCAGTATGTGCTCCATCTGCGGCTTTTCTACAAATGGAATCTGCTTTTGCCACTGTGTTAGCGATATTTCTTGTAGCAGGGGTAAAACGTGAGGGAGGGGGGTAAAAACCCACTTTCCCTAAGTCTAGGGTGTAAAATGCGCCTGTGCTAAGAGATAGTCAGTTCTGGACGGCAGGATTTCGTGCGCTCGGATCAATGATGCGCATCGGATTCTGGACCCC
>JZKD02S1713094.1:961350-976103 GCA_000966675.3 Picea glauca
TCTACCTTTAAGCGGAGGGGGGGGTTCCAGAATTGGAGGTGCACCTTTTCGACGGTCGATATCATGACGTCCGGATCAACGGCGTGTGAGGCGATTCCGGACCCCCCTCTGCCTTTCTACTTTTAAGCGGAGGGGGGGGTCCGGAATCAGGCATACATCTTTCCTATGGCCAAGATCAATGCACCCGGATCAACGGCACTCAGATGATCTCATCCTTCTCAGCTGCTCTGTTTTTAACTCAAGTGGCCCCCCTTTTTTTGTCGTGTCATCTTTGTACCATCCTTCCCCTTGCCACCTGTTATCCTCCTGGCCATGCGATGAGGCTCACTTCCTTTAGCCCTTCCTCATCCTCCGACATCTATCCACCTTCCTTCTTCTAATCCATGTGGTCTCTTCCTCCACCTCATCATCCACTCACCATTCATCCTTTATCCCGCTCACTTCTACGTCAGCCTTATCGTGCCCATCACTTTCCACCTTCTACCTCCTTCCACTTATTGCCTTTCACCGCGTGCCTTCTCCTGCCACATCTCCCACACCTCATCGCTTATCATTTCATCTTCATAGTCTTGGCGCCACCTCTCCCGTTATACATCCCATCCTTCGCTTTGGCCTCCACACATATTCATCAAGCCGTTCAGCTATTCCAGGTGGCAGCGCGAGGAGTCTTCCACGTCGCAGAAGTGTCGAGTTGGCTGGGCCCTCCTTAATCCCAATGAAGCAGTTATTGAAGCGGTTGGTGGTGGTTAGACATCGTCTCCGCCATAATGGGAAAGTCCAGTGACGAATTAAAGGCACATCGATTCGCCCATGAAGCTGTCAGGAGTTTGATTGCGTCTGCCACAGGTGCACGATCATCCGGAGACTGCAAGTGCAGATTGTTAGAAGCCATGCAGACGCAAAGCTCTTAATGCAACATCTCGATTTTGTTGCTGTTGTTGTTTTGAGTATATGTAGGCGTTTTCGCCATTTTTGTATCTATCGATGGTCGAGAAGAGCTCCCTACTGTAATTTTTTAACAGCTATCCTAGGTTTTATCTTATGCATCTGTACATGAGATTTCTTGTTTTATGATAGACAGTTTTTTTATTCCGTCTATGTTTTCCTCTCATACCAAAGAGTTCGTGATTGACTGATTCTCGCGAATTATTGCAGCTATGTTATGATAAAGGCTTATTGCTGCATGATTGCATTCTCTGGTTTTGCGTTTGAATGTAAGATGATACTACATTTGGACATCTTCTTCCTCAATCTGATAGGAACCTGTTGTTTATAACAGACCTCCGCTTTCTCTTGTACAAGTCTTCTGCATGTTCACCCTTTACTACAGCTCACTGTCTGAAGTTTACGCAAGACCTCACTTGCTCATGCATACCTGGCCTAGTTTCAGAGTTGGAACACTATTGTTTTGAGTTTACCGCCATTCGGTCACCCCATCTATAAACCACCGTGACATAAAACTGATGGGCGTCGGGCTCTGCTCCTGCAAGCAATCCAGGAGTGACTTCCGTCACCAACATTTTTGACGCTGTTGCCGGGGACGAAGTTGAATATTTTCCCCGGGATTGAACGACAATGATCAACTGATTCTGAAGGTGCATCAGATATCAGAACTTGAATATTGCTACTGTGCACCTGGCGAATCCATTGTGATGACTCCACTAGGGAGAGCCTGCTCTATCAATTGTGGATTTCAGAGGCAGACACACGCGGTCTCATCCACACTTGCCTTTAGCTACACCGGAAGCTGACATAGAGGTGGTTCGAAGAAGAGGAAAGAGCTCTGCAAAAGAAGTTTCCATCGTCGAAACAGGTAATACACCATCCCCTTCTGTGAGAACTCCTTTTCCTCCTCCTCAGTTTCTTAATAGACCTCCTTCAGAGGTTTCCCATTTCTTAAATTTTGGGAGTGTTCCTATTGAGTTTTCCCCTCCTAGTATAGGATTGGGGGGAGAAATCCTTGTCACTCCCCTTTCTACTGAAGTTGTTCCTCAGTGTAGACCGAGGACTACAGAAGATTTCACCGCTTCTACACAGAGAGGAGCACCTGCTGACTTGAGCTCGTTAGTCTCCTTCTTAAACCCTCTCTTGTTTCCCACTCCACTTCGAGACTCATTCCCAGCAGCTCCTTCGCAAACTCCTTCTCCTCCAAGTTCTCCTCCACCTAATATTCCTATGGCTGGTGCTAACCCCCCTATGACCAGAATGGAGGCTATTATAGCCGCTAGGTATGCTCCCCTTGTGTTACCTCAGCCCCTAAACACCCTCCCGGCAGATGGTTACCTCAAGTAACTACCTAAATTCACGGGTGAGGGGGACGTAGCTGCAGATGAGCACCTAGAAGCCTTTTACAGCTTCACAGATGATAATGTCATCATGCATGGAGATGTATGGATGAGTATTTTTGTCCATAGACTCCAAGGAGAGGCTAGAAAATGGTTTAAGGCCCTGCCTCCCAGATCTATTGATGGAATCGAAGCTTTAGATAGTACCTTTTTGAGACAGTGGGGGGATAAAAAATATTTCATGTACTACATGACAGAGTTCGGGTTGTTGAAGAGAAAGGAAGGAGAGTTTGTCTCCGACTTTTCCAAAATATTTAATAAAATTTACAACAGGATCCCTGTTGAGATAAAACCCTCCGAAGCCTCTGCAAAGATCACTTACTCCAGTGCTTTTGATCCTGATTTCTGCCTACTGCTAAGGGAGAGAAGAGCTGCTACGCTGGCCCACATGCAGGATGCAGCTGTGGAAGTAGAATCTAACATATTGGTTGTCAACTGACTAAGGAACGCAGGTGATAGAAATACGTCCAAGAACAGGCATGAAACTTCCTCATCCAGTTCCTCTCCCCTGCCCCATCAGACAGATGAGACAGCCAGAGCTATAAAATCGCTTGCTGCTAAGATGGAGAGGTGGGAGCTAGAAGGGAAGCCCATGTACAGAAATCCTCAAAATGCTGATAATAGAGGTTTCAGGAGACCTAATAACCATGGACCATAGGCCTTCCCAAGGGAACAAAGGGAAAAAGACAGAGAGGATCAAAGGATTCAAGCCCCTCTCCAAAATAACCTGGTTACTCATGAGGAAAGAGGGGAGGTAGACGAATTCGACCCCGAAATTCACTGTGTTGAGGAAACCCCTCCTTTTCCCCATTTGACTCAGTCTACATATGAAAAGTCCCGGATGAACATTCAAATCCATGAGTTAGGAAAGGGAGAGAAAGCTTTCCATACTCCTAGTAGATACAATCTCAGGTCAAAAAGAAAAGAAGGAGACTTTGACAGCCTAGATCAGCCCCTCATAGCATAAAGACCTACTAAAGTTGCGACAACCACTACTAAAGAAAAGAAAGCTCAGAGTGTTTTGTTAGCAGCCAAAGAACCTATCAATGAGGTAAGGGAAGCTCCTAAGCCAATTTCCTCCTTTAATTTTGAGCATGAAATTCAGAAGATTAGAATCCCTGTACCCCTGTTTGAACTGGTTAAAAATGAAGACCTCAAAAGATCCCTCTCCAAGCTGCTACAATCTGAGTCCCCCCAACCTCTCTCTGACTCAGTAAACCTTCAAGACAAAAAGCTAGCTGTCATCCTGGGGCCCATGGTAGAAGGCAGAGATGACTCATCTCCTCCCTTCTACACATCCCTGAATATACATGATAAAGTGTTGCATAATTGCCTCATGGACTCAGGGGCTTCCCATACCCTTATGCCCAAAATAGTAATTGAAGAGCTAGGATTAGAAGTGACCAAGGCTTACCATGATTTATACTCTTTTGATTCAAGAAGAGTGCAGTGCCTAGGAGTCATCAAATACCTAGCGGTTTCCCTGTTTCAGCTGCCCATGAAAAGTGTGGTCATGGATATTGTGGTAGCCGATGTTCCCCCCAAATTCGGTATGCTGTTGTCTAGATCATGGATCAAAAAACTAGGAGGGACACTACAGATGGATCTCACATATGCCACCATTCCGGTCTTCGGAGGGGAGCAAAGGAGGCTGTACAAAGAAGCTCAACTGGCTTACATTATCAGTGACGAAGCGGACCCCACCAATCACCCCATATTTGCAGTTGACACCGATTTGGGGTCTAGCCTATTGCAACTCACTGATGCTTCTGAAGAGTCTTTCTAGGTCTGAAAGCAGCCCAGTTTTGACTATCCGGATTTCCCTTCACCCCCCTCAGTGTGGAAAATGTTTTTTGACAGAGCTTCTTCTGCTGAAGGCGCTGGCACTGGGGTGGTTTTTATATCACCTTGTGAGGAGATCATATCTCTTTCGTACAAGCTGGAATTCGAAACCACCAACAATGTGGCAGAGTATGAAGCTCTTATTCTGGGCATGAGTTCTGCGAAGGAGATGGGAATCAAAGAGATAGCAATATTTGGAGATGCTGAGTTGATTATTCAGCAAATAAGAAAGGCTTATCGCGCTAACAATCCTCGACTCAGAAATTACATAAATGAGGTATGGGACCTGATGGATAATTTCTTCTTGGCCTTTAACGTTTCTTTCATCCTGAGGGGGGAAAATACTCTAGCTGACTTTCTATCCGTATCAGCCAGTTCGCTCAAGCATCCTCTGCCGCCTGGAATAAAAAGTAATGTCGGATAAAATACAGGCCCTTTGTACCTGACAATGTCAAACATTGGAAGGTTTTTGAAGATGATCTAGAAATTGAAATGTTTATACAATCCATGGACGAATTCTCTGCGTTGCACATTGACCAGGATCCCGACCTGGAAGATGACCCTCATTCTGGGGTATTTTTAAATAGCATCGCGAATCACCAGATCATTGAGCTGCCCTGCAATCACATTCCGAGAGGACTCATCCCTTTAGAAAGATTGTTCGATGGAAATGACGTGCCAGTAAAGGGTGGTGTTTCGAGTGGAGATGCTGACATAGCCGAATGCAACATTGGCACGCAGGATCAGCCTAGGTTTGTCAAATTGTCTAGCAGTCTGACCAGAGAACAGCGGGCCGAATATATTGAGTTGCTGAGAGAGTTTGCCAATGTGTTTGCATGGACATACGAAGACCTGAAAACTTACAACACATCTTTTACTGAGCACAAGATCCCATTGAAAGAGGAGGCTAGGCCATTTAGGCAGAAGCTGAGACAGATAAATCCCATGTTGCTGCCTGTCATGGAGAAAGAAGTAAAAAAGTTGTTGGATGCGCAAATCATTGTCCCCCTGAGATATTCCGAGTGGGTGGCCAACCCGGTCCCAGTAAGGAAGAAGAGCGGAGAAATCAGGCTCTATGTTGATTTCAGGAACCTGAACAGAAGCTCAAGAAAAGACAATTACCCCCTGCCCAACATGGAACACATATTGCAGAAGGTAACTGGAGCAGCTAGGATATCTATGATTGATGGGTTTTCAGGGTATAATCAAATATCAGTCATGCCTGAGGACAGAGAAAAAACAGCCTTCACCACCCCTTGGGGCACATTCATGTATGCCAAAATGCCTTTTGGGTTGATGAATGCAAGAGCCACATTTCAATGAGCCATGGACATAGCCTTCATCGGGGAGAAAGATAGATTTGTGGTGATCTATCTGGATGACATAACAGTCTTCTCCAAGACTGACAAAGAACACTGCTGCCACTTGAGAAAAGTCTTTTCGAAGTGTCGTAGGTTTGGCCTTTCCCAAAATCCCAAGAAGTCGTTGTTTGCTATGAAGGAAGGGAAGCTGTTAGGTCATATAGTATCAGCAGAGGGAGTAAGAATTGATCCTAGAAGGGTGGAGGCAATTCAGACCCTGTGATTTCCCAGATCTAAGAAGGAAGTTCAGGCCTTTTTGGGAAAGATAAATTTTCTGAGGAGATTCATCTCAAATTTTGTTGAATTGGTGAAACATATCACAACCATGCTCCGAAAGGGAAATTAAGTGAAGTAGACTGTTGAACCCAGGGAATCTTTTATTCAAATAAAAAAGGCATTGACTGAGGCACCTGTGCTGATTAGTCCTGATTATTCCAAAGATTTCCTGATTTTTTCTTTTTCTTCCTGTGATACAGTAGCAGCGGTCTTGTTGCAGAGAAACGAGGAGGGACGAGAGAAACCCATTGCCTTCTTTAGAAAGGCGTTGAGAGATGCAGAAGTCTGATACAAGATCATGGAAAAACAGGCCTATGCTTTGGTGAAATCTCTCAAAGCTTTCAGAGTCTATGTCTTGCACTCGAAGATCATTGCATACGTTCCTTCGGCCTCTATGAAAGACATTCTCATACATCCTGACATAGATGGAAGAAGAGGCAAGTGGATTACCAAGATCCTAGAATTTGATCTGGAGATTAAGCCCACCAAGTTAATAAAGGGGAAGGGTTTGTCCAAGTTGTTGGATTAATCTAATTGCAAAGCCTTAGGGATTAGCTTCATCAATGAGAAAGCTGAGTCATCCAACAAGAATTTTCAGGGTGCTTTATCCCTGGCAACATGCTCCTGGTACAAGGATATCTTGTAGTTTCTGCAAGAATTGAAGCCTCCTGATGGAATGGGAAAAAGCAAGGCAAGAGATTTGAAGCTCAAAGCGATCAGATATTGTCTCATTGACCAAGCCTTGTACTGGAAAGACCCTCTAGGGGTATTTTTAAGATGCTTGGACCCACAAGAAGCCCAGCAGGTTATTTCTGATTTTCACAGTGGCCTTTGTGGGGGTCATCATTTCTGGAAGACCACAGCCCATAAGATCCTCCAAGCTAGGTATTACTGGCCCACTTTATTCCCTGATGTCTGCAAAGAAATCAGAGCTTGCATCAAATGCTAGAAGTTTTCAGGAAAGAAGCAGCTCAAATCTCTGCCTTTGAAGCCTGTGGTAGTTTCAGCACCCTTTCAACAGTGGGGATTGGACTTCATTGGAGAAATTCATCCTCCCTCAAGTGGCCAGCACAGATGGATCCTCACTACGACAGACTATTTCACCAAATGGATAGAAGTTGTTCCCACCAGGAGCACTTCTCACAAAGTAATTATCAGCTTCCTGGAAGATATCATAGCCAGATTCGGCTGCCCTAGCAAAATTGTCACTGACAACGCTGCCCCTTTTCGGTCTGAGCCTTTGGTCAAGTTCTGTGAACAGTTTGAGATTTCACTGATTCACTCTATTCTCTATTATCCTCAGGGAAATGGACTGGCAGAGTCTTCCAATAAAATCCTGATCAAGCTCATTAAGAAATTACTGGAAGACAATAAAAGGGCCATGGATTCGAATCTCAAATTTGCATTATGGGTTGATCGAGTGACAACAAAGAAGTCCCTGGGCATATAACCCTTTCAACTTGTTTATGTAACAGAGGTTGTTTTCCCCACTCAGCTCACTTTATCTGTGGCGAAATTCTTCCAGGACATTGAAGGAGAGCCTAATCATATGGTCAGAAGAATTCATCAGATGGTGGAAATACAGCAGATCAGGGAACAGGTCATGAACAGGGCCCTCGATCATCAGCAGAAGATCAAGAAGACCTTCGACAGGAAGAGAAGAAAGAAAGAATTTGAGCGAGGTGATCTGGTGCTAAAATGGGATGCACCCAGGCAGGACAGAGGCAAGCATAAAAAATTTGATGCCCTCTGGTTTGGGCCTTTCAAGATCCTTGAAGTATTTACAAACAACACATACAAATTGCAGGATCTGGAAGGCAAAGAAGTTTTTGGTGGCCCAGTAAATGGGCATTTCTTGAAAAAATGTTTTTTGTGAGCCGCAGTCAGCTCTTGTGTTTTTGTAAATATTGTTTTTATTTTTCATCTTAATAAAAGACTCCATAGCCCAACAGCAAGGCACTGAATCTACAAAATCATTCTTAGAGCATCATAGGGACGAATCTATCCCCCATGGAGCCAAATGTTAGCGATATTTCTTGTAGCGGGGGTAAAACGTGAGGGAGTGGGGTAAAAACCCACTTTCTCTTAAGTCTAGGGTGTAAAATGCGCCTGTGCTAAGAGATGGCCAGTTCTGGATGGTAGGATTTCGTGCGCCCGGATCAACGGTGCACATCGGATTCCGAACCCCCCCCCACCCCACCTTTCTACCTTTAAGCGGAGGGGGGGGGTCTGGAATCGGAGGTGCACCTTTTCGACGGTCGAGATCATGACGTCTGGATCAACGGCGTGCGAGGCGATTCTAGACCCCCCCCCCGCCTTTCTACTTTTAAGCGGAGGGGGGGGGTCCAGAATCAGGCATACATCTTTCCTATAGCCAAGATCAGCGCGCCCGGATCAACGACGTTCGGATGATCTCATCCTTCTCAGCTGCTCTTTTTTTAACTCAAGTGGCCCCCCTTTTTCTGTCGTGTCATCTTTGTACCATCCTTCCCCTTGCCACCTGTTATCCTCCTGGCCGTGCGATGAGGCTCGCTTCCTTTAGCCCTTCCTCATCCTCTGTCGTCTGTCCACCTTCCTTCTTCTGATCCATGTGGTCTATTCCTCCACCTCATCATCCACTCACCATCCATCCTTTATCCCGCTCACTTCTACGTCAGCCTTATCATGCCCATCACTTTCCACCTTCTACCTCTTTCCGCTTACAGCCTTTCGTCGCGTGCCCTCTCCTACCACATCTCCCACACCTCATCGCTTCTCGTTTCATATTCATAGTCTTGGTGCCACCTCTCCCATTATACATCCCATCCTTTGCTTTGGCCTCCACACATATTCATCAAGTCGTTCAGCTATTCCAGGTGGCAGCACGAGCAGTCTTCCACGTCACAGAAGTGTCGAGTTGGCCGGGCCCTCCTCAATCCCAAAGAAGCAGTTATTGAAGCAGTTGGTGGTGGTTAGACATCGTCTCCGCCATAATGGGAAAGTTCGACGATGAATTAAAGGCATGTCAATTCGCCCATGAAGCTATCAGGAGTTTGATTGCGTCTGCCACAGGTGTACGATCATCCGGAGACTGCAGGTGTATATTATTCGAAGCCATGCAGATGCAAAGCTCTTAATGCAACATCTCGATTTTGTTGTTGTTGTTGTTCTGAGTATATGTAGGCGTTTTCGCCATTTTTGTATCTATCGATGGTCGAGCAGAGCTCCCTACTGTAATGTTTTAACAGCTATCCTAGCTTTCATCTTATGCATCTGTACATGATATTTCTTGTTTTATGACAGACAGTTTTCTTATTTCGTCTATGTTTTCCTCTCATACCAGAGAGTTCTTGATTGACTGATTCTCGTGAATTATTGCAGCTATGTTATGATAAAGGCTTATTGTTGCATGATTGCATTCTCTGGTTTTGCATTTGAATGTATGATGATACTGCATTTGGACATCTTCTTCCTCAGTCTGATAGGAACCGGCTATTTATAGCATACCTCCGCTTTCTCTTGTACAAGTCTTCCGCCTGTTCACCCTTTACTACAACTCACTGTTTGAAGTTTACGTAAGACCTCACTTGCTCATGCATACCTGGTCTAGTTTCAGAGTTGGAACGCTATTGTTTTGAGTTTCCCACCATTCGGTCACCCCATCTATAAACCACCGTGACATAAAACTGATGGGTGTCGGGCTCTTCTCCTGCAAGCAATCTAGGAGTGATTTCCGTCGCCAACACACTGAATCTCTGGTTGTTCATTTCTTGTCCCTGCTTCTTCAGCTTTATAAGGGTACAAATCCGAGACATTGAATATCGGAGAAATTCCGATCCCATCGGGTAATTTAATCTCGTAAGCATTCACCCCAAATTTCTTCAAGACCTTGCATGGTCATATTTTCTTCATCTTCAATCTATTATGTGTTCCCCTTGGGAACCTTTCCTTTCTCAAATGTGCGAGAAAAAAATCACCAACTTCGAACTGAAGTTCTCTTCTGTGCTAATCTGCTCTCCGCTTATACTCCTGGCTCGAACTCTGCAATCGTTCCTTCACCTGGCTGTGAAGTTCCTTCGCCGCCTCTGCGAAATCTTCTGCACTAGCGCTCCTAGTCACAGTCTGTTTTGAATCCCTCATCTCAGAAATTCCTCTCGGCTATATGCCATAGACAATATTAAATGGACTCTGCCCCATGATTATGTTAAGTGAGTCGTTATAAGTAAACTCTGTCTGTGGTAATATGTTATCCCACTGACTGTGGTGTGCTGTCACCAAGCCCCTCAACAAGTCTCCCAGACTCCTGTTCACCGCTTATGTTTATCCATCCGTCTAAGGATGATAAGAAGAACTAAATGACAAGTTAGTTCCCAGCTTCTTCCATAAGGTCCTCCAAAAATGTCTTATGAAATTAGTGTCTTGATCCGAAACTATGCTCCTTGGCAAGCCGTGAAGTCGAATGACTTCTTTGAAAAACGGGTTCGCAATGTGTGTTGCGTCGTTGGTTTTTTGACATGGTATAAAATGTGCCATCTTGGAAAATCTATCCACTACCACAAAGATTGAGTCGAACCCTCTTTGTGTTCTCGGCAACCCCAATATGAAATCCATACTGATTACATCCCACGGCCTCTCAGGTATGGGCAATGGTTGATAAAAACCCACATTTTTCCTCTTGCCTTTCGAATGATGACAAACTCTGCATCTGTCCACAAATATTTTAACTTCTTCTCGCATTCCTGGCCAAAAATTTGATTCATTCAACTTTGCAAACGTCTTGTCGTGACCAAAATGTCCGACCAATCCTCCACTATGTTTCTCCTTCAGCAAATTCTCCCTCATGGAGCATTTTGGAATACAAAGTTGATTACCCTTAAACAGTAATCCTTCTTGGATCATGTATTCTGCCCATCAGCTTCTATCCCTGAGAATTGAATTCTCAGTTGCTTTATACGCCTCCTTAAAATCTGGATCATCTCTGTACATGTTCCTGAGATCATCAAAACCCAATGTTTTGACTTTGAACTCCTGCAATAGCAAACACTTCCTGCTCAAAGCATCAACAACTTTGTTAGCAGTACCAGAAATATGTTTAATCACAAAAGTGAAATTTTGCATATACTCAACCCATTTTACATGTCTTTGATTCAACTTTTCCTGTTGAGTCACAAATTGCAAAGTATGATTGTTGCTATATAAGACAAACTCCTTAGGAATCAAATAGTGTCTCCATTCCTTTAATGCCTGTACAATAGCATAGAACTCCTTGTCATACGTGGATTATTCCACTTTCGCTTCATTCAGCTTCTCGCTGAAGTATGCTATTGGCCTGTCTTCTTGACTCAATACTGCCCCTATTGCAAATCCACTTGCATCGCATTTCACTTGAAATGTCTTTTTAAAATATGGCAACACCAAAATTGGTTGTTCTGTGATTTTCTTCTTCAACAAATTGAAGCTTTTCTCAGCCTCTTCTGTCCAGTGAAAAGACTTGTGTCTCTTCTTCACTGTGTCCATCATCGGTGTACTAATTCCACTGAAATTCCTGGTGAATTTTTGGTAGAAACTAGCCAATTCGTGAAAACTTCTCACCTCAAAGATACTCTTTGGTGATGGCCAATTCTTAATTACCTCCACCTTATCTGGATCCATCCTCAACTTATCTGCAAAAATGGAAAACCCCAAATAAATGAGCTCTGTCTTCATGAATGAGGATTTCTTCATGTTTATCAACAACTTCTCCTACTGTAACCTCTTCATCATTGTAGCCAAATGTTTCAAGTGTTCAACCTCTGTTCTGCTGAAAATTAATATATCATCAAGATATACGATAACAAATCTTCCGATGAAATCCTTCAGGACTTCATTCATCAACCTCATAAAAGTACTTGGTGCATTCGTTAAGCCAAATGGCATAAAAAACCATTCATACAACCCTTCATTGGTTTTGAAGGTTGTCTTCCATTCATCACCTTCTCTCATACGAATCTGGTGATATCCACTTTTCAAATCAATCTTCGAAAAAAAATTTGCCCCACTCAAGCAATCCATCAAATCATCCATCCTTGACAATGGAAATCTATACCTGATGGTAATCTTGTTGATTACCCTCGAGTCAGTACACATCCTCTATCCTCCGTCTTTCTTCAGACTGAGTACTGTCGGAACAACACACGGACTCAAGCTTTCTCTGACCAAACCTTTGTCCATCAAATCCTGGACTTATCTTTTGACCTCTTCATTCTCCCATGACGTCAATTTGTACGTGGCTTTGTTTGGCAATCTAGCTCCTAGTATGAGATCAATATGATGACTCACACTTCTGATCGGTGGCAACAAATGAGGTAGTTTGTCCACCACTATGTCATCGAAATCTTCCAGCAGTTCCTGAACCTCTTTTGGTAAATCATTTACGCTTGTGCTGGTTAAAACAATCTTTGGCTTCCTGACCACAATGAATTGTGGTTCCTCCTTCTTCTTAACCTCTGTAAGAAGTTCCTTCCCACTCATGAGAAGTACAGTGTTACTTACTTCAGGTTTCACCTCCTTATCTTTGATTGGAAGCAACATGTGAGTTCTCCCATTCTTCTCTAAGGTGTATGTGTTCATCCTCCCATCATGAATCACATTCCTGTCATATTGCCACAGTCTACCCAGCAATAGATGACAAACATCCATGGGAATGACATCACACAAGATCTTATCATTATATCCTCCTATCTTAAATTCAACTAAACACTATTTAGTGACATTTATCTGATGTCCTTTTTGTAACCATGAAACTCTGTATGGGCTTGGATGATCAATCGTTTCCAGCTCCAACTTTTCTACCATCTATGTTGAAATAAGATTATCCATGCTACCACTGTCCACAATGACTTTTCATACCTTGTCCTTGGTCTTGCAAGCAGTCCGAAAAAGTCTGTTTCTTTGGACTAAATTCTCCACCTCCTTCTCTGGTGTTAAGAGAACTTTTCGCATCATCAGCGATCTTCCGCTTTCAGCATCCTCTGCCTCAATATTCCACCTCTATGCTTCGGCAATGTGATTCTCTCCTTCTTCTTTCTTCTTGTCTGGACATTCATAAGATTTGTGTCCAGCCTTTCTGTATGTGAAGCACTTTATTACTCCACCTCTTCCTCTTCCTCTACCTCTAGTATGAGGAAAAATGTTGTTATCAGCATACTCTCCTCTCGGATCAGTATATTGCCCTTGTTGTTCAGCATGTTTCCCTCTCGGATCAACATACTTCCCTCTTTGTTCAACATACTTCCCTCGGTGTGAGCTTCCACCTCTCTCAGTCTGAGTCTGAGGTCTCTTCCACTCTTCCTTAGGTTTCTGATTTCTATTTTGGGCAACTGATTTGCCCCTGGGATGACTTCTTCCTCGGCCTCTTTGACCCTACTTTTGGCTCAACTTCTCTTCATCTTTCAGAGCCATTTGATAAGCATCTTCCACCATTCGGATGGTCAACATACTCATCTCATCCTGAGTTTCATATCTCAGGCCATTCATATACCTTGCTACTTTTTCATCGTTGCTCTCATGATGACCTGCCCTGATATTCAACCTGTAAAATTCTTCAGTATACTCCTTCACCGCCATCAATTTCTGTCTCAAGTTTTGCATTCTTCGAAATAGAGTAATTTGCTAATATATGGGGATGAATTTCACTTTCATCTTTGCAATCATCCTATCCCAGCTCTTAATTTTATGCTTGCCTTGGCAACGCCTGTCAGCTTGTAGTTCATCCCACCACAACGTTGCATGTCCTTTTAATCTCGTGATAGCATGCTTGACCTTCTTGTCCTCTTCGACATCTTCATAGTCAAAGTATGTGTCCAGAGCTCTAATCCAATCTAGAAGCTCTTCTATATCCAGATTTCCCTCATAAACTAGAATGTCCATCTTCGCTCTTGGGCCCATTCTTGCAATAGCTCTAAGCAAGCATTCATTTTTTGCATCTTTTGCTGTGACTTCTTCTTCTCCATGTCCATCTTCATCTTCATTTTCAGAATCAATGATATCTCCTACATCAACTGTGTACCTCTGTGCTGTCTCCATGTCCTCAAGTTTGGCACGTAAATCACACATCTCTCTTTCCATGGCTAGATCAGGCATCTGCCTACCCCTTCTTCTTGGCATTTCCCTTTCCTCTGGTGGATTGAGTATTTTTCTATCCCTTCTTCTTGGTGGCATGGTGAATCCTCCTTTTCCCTGCTACATAAAGCAAAGAAACCTTTCTGTGCTCTGATACCAAACTTGACGTAGCCTTCCCCAACCCACAGGCCAGAAAGTCCACATACAGAGGATCGTTCTTCTCCTTTGGGCCCGAATAGCTCATGTCAATCTCTCTTCTATTTCCCTTTCGAGAAATCTGTACCCACAGCAAAACCTCGTGGGATTTTCCCTTCACACTTTGGGAGATCAAACTTCATGATTTCACGAATTTGGTGGTCAAGCACCTTGTTTCTCAGACCCCCGAAACCTGAAATTCTGACACTGAAATGTTCGATCACCCAAAATAAATCAACAGCTATGATTCCTCGCTTGATCCAACGGTCAACATGATTTTCGCGTATCGAGAGTTCGAGACTCTCGATATCGAAATCTCTTGTCAACGCAAACCCCAAAATCTTGATTCTCTAATTCCCGGAATCCCGAAATGTCAACTCCGACACAATTCCTGGAGCTAGCCCACAACTAGTCTTCCCAACATTTCGGGATTTCACACCTCGCCATTTCATGAGTTCTGATGCAAGGCCTTTAGGAATTCAACTTATGAAACCCCGAAGTGGTCAACACAATTGACCTCCACGTTAATAGTCTGCCACCTGTTGATCCGGATTATTTTCGGCACGAAATGAGAGCGGAGATATAATAAGGAAATGCACAGAGATATCGTGTATATCCAGTAATATAACAGAAATATATCAGAGATGCAACCATA
>JZKD02S1713094.1:982253-996916 GCA_000966675.3 Picea glauca
AATGGCCCCGAAAGTGAAAACCTGCTAAAAATAGTAAATTGCCAAAATGGCCAGAAAACTGTTTTGAGCCATTTGGAAAAGATGGGTGGCCCCCGATATCCACCTGGATCACCTGTCCACCTTGCTGACTTATGTGGCCCCACACAATTCTTTCGACTCTTCACGACTTCATGATTCGCTATTTCGCAAGTCTTGATGCAAATATTTCGGTCTTCCAACTTCCAAAACCCCGAAATAAAAGCTCATGAACAAATCCAACGACTCCTGTTGGCTTGGATCTACAGCTCTGCTTCTCCTGAGCTTGAACCTTGAAAGCAATCGTCGTAACTCCCCGGTTGTTCTGTGAGATCTGACGGCTCGCGGGACTTCACGAATTCCCCAAGGAGAATTCCGACCATCCAAAGCTTCTTTGACAACTCTTGCGAAATGAACACAATATTTCCTTACGGAACTTGTTCTCCTACAAAACAATTTCATTGCACCTTCTTTCAACACTTCAAGGCACTAGCCTCTTGCTTCCCTTCAAGAACTTCAAGGACTTCAACCTTTTCTTGGGATATTCCACAACCCCGAGTCTTTAAAAAAAGAATCCATGCATGCACTCCTTGTGGAAGACCTTCAAACACTTCAAGTGTTGAAACCTTTTCGACTCTGTGCACTCCCTATAACAACAGTCTCTCAATACTTCACTCGACTAGAAAACCTGAAACTCTACTCAGCCTGCGCACACATTGCATGGCTCTTGTGCTCAACTTGCACTTCTATGAAAATGATAACAATTGTTATCTCTCCTGCGCTTACAGAGATGAACTCTGACTTCTGTCAATGCACTCCTTGCAGACATACTCCACTGCACTCCTTGCAGGAATTTTATTCACCCAGACAGAGAAACAATTGAAACTCATTCTCTACTCTTCCTCTCAGATTTCAAACATTCAACAAGAAATCATTCATACATAGCATAAAAGCAATTGCATGACAGAAAGAGTAAAGCATTCATGAGCATAACATTCAATAATGCATACACAGAGAATATTTGAACACCATGAGTCTTAATCAAAGCTTTTTTCGATTAATCCAGAACTTATGTACATGGAATTCATCTACGTAGCTCTCTGCTTCTTGTCTTCTATGCTCTATGCTCTCAATAATCTTCATAATAATGTTACAATACACAATGAGGGTGTCTATATCCCATTTCCCCCTTGCGCTCTAAAACTGTCTAATCTAGAATTAAATTCTATCTACCTTCATTAACTATTATAAATACCTTCTATCTACTATGACGAGAGCAGATCGCTCAAGTTCCTTTGCAATATTACAAGTGTGCTCCTTCTTAATTATCTCATTTAAGATTGGCGCATTAACTTCAAGATATTTTCAAATAAGTTTCATCATGTGCCAAAATGTGTTGGCGCTTATCCCACACTTGCTTGTTGCTGGCGATGCTCCTGCATCACTTGACTATTATATATGATGATAGAACATGTTCATTTTTCAAGGGAGATGCAAAGTAGGAGTTGTTTCCATAGAAAGAAGATAAAAAGATGGAAGAAACCTCTAAAAATTCCCCACCATGAGCGGCGAGTACCTCTTTCTATTTTTATGAGCTTGAGGAGGATAACAAATGATCAATATAACTCATCTTACAATGAGTCCCTCATCATATATTTAGTGAATCTAAGAAGGAGGGGTTTAGTCCCATGTGGTTCCTTCAATGTTTAGTTTTACGAGTCCAAAGAAGGTAAAGTCGATGGCCTTTTCATGTTTAGAGAGTCTGAAAAGGTTGTAAAGAAGACTCCATAATGAACTTTTTCTTAAAGTTATTCCCAGGGTCTGAAAAACATATACAACGATACTTAGGAGAAATATTCTAATCATGCTTGACTAGAGTATTCCTTTTTCGTAATTAGTCTAATGAGGCCAAAAAATGGGTAAACTATCACTCGAAAGATGCCTTTTCTAACCTTTTAATGAGTGTGAAAAGAAACAATCTCCCTTGGAAATATTTTCATATTTAGAGAGTCTAAAAAGAGCTTAAAGGAGACTCCAAAGAGTTTCTTTTTGGTATAGCTTTTACGATTTCGAAAAATAGATAAAAGTATACTCGGTAACCTATTCTCATGTATTAATGAGCACGAGAAAGAACAAAGATTGAGCTCGGTAACCTATTCTCATGTATTTATGAGAACAAGAAAGAACAAAAAATAAGCTCAATGACCTATTCTCATGTATTTACAAGCACGATAAAGAACAAAGACTAAGCTCGAGATTGGTTTCATTTTTACAGAAGCTTGAAACAATGTAAAACTATGCTTGGGTAGGTTTCATTTTTTTTCGAGCTTGAAACTAGAAAATTAACTATGCTCGACACTTCCCAATAGAAAGTCCAAAGGTGGGTGGTTGGTAATTTCCCCCCAGCTTGAGAAGCTAGCAACTTAACCCCAACATGATACCAGAGGCTGGAGACATGCCCTGGAAGATTCATTCATATGCGATCTCTTCTTGTGACGCCAATTTCTATATCCAATATAACTTATGGATACTAAGAGGAAAATGTTCACAAGAGAGGGAGGAAGAAAAAAGATTAATTGTCCTAAGTGGGTGAAAGGAAGGTTCAGGTACGAGATCTAAAGAAAAGACTCGACTCAAGGGGAGAGGTCGTTGTTTCACTTTTGAATGAGATTGACACAAGAAAAGAACTATGTTCGTGGTTGTTTCATTTTTTAATGAGATTGACACAAGGAAAGAACTATGTTCATTGTTAGGTTAGATCCCAAGAAGGTTGTTTCATTTTTTAATGAGCTTGACATAGAAATGGGAACCATGCTCGTAGCTATCATCTTTCTCATGGCTTCCAAGAGGATAATAATCTGGAAGGAATACATGTCAAGGGACAAACCTTGATCATGGCTTCCAATAGATCTTTGCAAAACGAAAGAAAAACACTCTGGAAGGAATACATGTCGAGGGGAACGATAAAGGTAGGGGGATTAGGCTCTAAAATCCCTATATAAGTCAGAATAAGGGAGATATTCCTTCTCATTCGGATTTGAATGCATGGGGTATGTTGCCACATAATTGAACTACGGTGGGGCAAATGTCGTTGGCATATAAGGACCATTTAGGGAAGACTGATGGTTGACCATCATATGAGATCGAATGAATGAAATATGGTCTATGGTCACTATGTGTCCATTATGAGGAATACACATCACTCGAAAGAGTGTAGACACAAAATATTTCATGGCATAAACATAGTCTCACTCGAGGAGAAAATTAAAGTCCAAGGGGTCACGGAATACCATCACATCAATGTAGACAAATTCTCCCCCGCAAAGTAATAGGAAACTGAGGAAGGATCCCTAAAGGTTGAATAACCCTTATGTTAAAATCCAACAGATTCTGAGTCACCAACACAAGCTGAGGTGAACCAAGATCTCGCCAAACATTCGAGGATAGGATGCTAACAAAAGATCCTTCATATATTATAGTGTTAGGAATATGACTGCCACAAACTTCCACAACGATTTGGAAAGATGCATAAGAAGGAATATGAGGTTATTTTAGATCATTCCAATCAATGGTAATCACATTTCCTGGAGGGGGTATTGTTGGAATGAGTGGAATGCCCCCTAGCATGGAGGAATCCACAGTAATAAGAAAGACTTGAGCGACATCCTCACTCTTCAAAGCAATGGGATCGACCGATGGGGATATAGAATCAACCACTTGATGGAATGAATTGTCCGAGGAGGGACTCATATCGATCACTGGGGTTTCACTCTTCAAGGGAAGAGTGGGATTGACTGATGATGGAATCAAATCAACCACTTTATTGACTGGGTCAACTAAGGATGAAACCAAATCGATCACTTGATGAACAAGACTAACCAAGGAGGGAACCAGATTGACCATTTCACCAACTAGTGGCGGTTTGGGAGAGAGTTTACGGTGACCTGTTGGAATTGTTTGTTGAACATCAACAATATTTTTCAACAGATATGAAGCTTCATCCATGCGGGGACAAAGGTAGGTGTGGTGCATCTCCTTACATAAAAAGAAAGGAAGTTTGAATTTACCCTTCTTACTTCCAACCTAATTAATAGTTGATGGGTTGTCACCAACATGACCTACAGTGTCTAATGACACAGTTTGAGAAGAAACCTGAGATCGCACTTCTACGACCTTGGGAATACCAGGTCAAACCTTGAGAAGGTGATCACCCTTGCAAATCCTGCAAGGGAATTTGGGATTGTGATTTTTAGACGTGATGACACCATAAACACTCCCAGCATGATGCCGAGAGTATAGTTGATCACTTACAACATGTCCTACAGTGGTTGGAAGATTTTCGTCTTTCTTATTTTTCTTCTTCTTAATCTTTCGTTTCTTCTTCTTCTTGTCCACCTGGTTACTAGTTGTAGAGCTTTCACTAGAAGAAGAGGAAGAACGGGAAGAAGACCCTATGGTCGAAGAAGGTGGAGGATCGACATGAGGTTGATGATCCTGGGGTGGAGTGGTTACATATGAAGTAGTAGGAGCATTGATGTTCACCCTAGTGGAAAACAACCAAATTGGTAACCCAATCGTGAGATCGGGAACAGTCAAAGTGGAGATGTAAGGTGGGCCAACGTGTCTCGCAGAAGGAGAAGAAAACAACGCCCCTAGAAAGGGGATTCTTTCATTGGTATTCCTAGGAACTAATGCCATAGATATAGGTTCAACCCTAAGATCCACTTAGAAAACAAGCAACATGCACTAGAAAATCTAGAAGCAAACCAAGAAAATCAATAACTTCTCACAATTAACGTACTAGTTGGTGATGAAATCCAACATCACGGGAACACGTGAGAAGGGGCGGGGATGAGAAGGTGGATCAATTATGTTGGAAACCTTCTTAATGGACTTACTCCCTGGTGCAAGTCCCCTTACGATGAGAGTCGCGGGTGACCCTCCAAGGAGCCCAAGTGAGTTTGACTAATGTCTGACCCAGGTACAACAAAGACTCCCCTTCATCGTCACCTCGTTTATAAACCCTAATTATTATGGAAACTAAGGTCACCAAATAGTAGTCCGCCTCCATCCAGGTACAGTTGACAGTCAGTTCCAAAAGTATGGGAAGGATATCAAGTCTGAAATTCTTCAAGAGTACTGAGAACAATGGGACCGGAAAAATCTCTATAGGACCCCGAACGGATTCAAGATTCATGAAGTTCCGAGACCAAATGAAAGAAATCAATTCTCAAGAAGAACCCCCAGTATACTAATGTTCCACTATGTTTGGTTAAGCCTTAGAGGGGTAATCTTCACTGCTCTCCTGCACACAACCTTGTGTTTAGCCCCAATGTGAGAGGGGGTTCCTGGCTATGCTTATACGAAAATTGGATTTTCTCTCCCTATCGCAAGATTCTAAGTTGATTTTAGTTACTTTGGAGAGTTCACCTCACAGCCTATTCCAAAGTTCTATCCTAGTCTACAATTGATGTACATGCCCTAAAAATAAAAGTTGCTAGATCAATTTTATTAAGATTTTGATTTTATGGTTGTTGGTTTAATCAAGGGTGTGATAGTGAAACCGATGATGTGTAAAGGACTCGACTCCAAAAAGGTGCAGATAATTATGCAATGCAATAATTCCTTTTTGATGAAAGCTAGTTAAAGCAGGGAGGGGAATTCTTTACTCGTTTATAATGACAACTAAGCACTCAACAACATGCAATCTTAATTTTCTTTTCAATGAAATGGAAACAATTCCAAATGATGAAATGAAGTTTTTGCAATATGAAAGCAAACAACTTTCCTAAGCTACTTTTGAAAACACTCCAACAAAAGTTTATTCTTTCTTTTTTCAAGTAAATGAAATTTGAATGAAATTCCTTCTATTTATTTTCCTTCAATCTACAATGTGTAATGCACTGAAAAGTAGATAAGAAGGAAGAAAGAAAAGATTCCAAATTGAAACACGTAAAATGCAAGGCTTCAAAATGGAAGAAAGTCTTCCAAATGACGGAAAAACAATCAACACTCAAAGCAATCAAATCAAGAGTGGGAAAACAATCAAAGAGAAATTTCTCCAAACAATTTCTCAGGGAGATGCCAAGGATATGTAGAATACTTGAGGATTTAAAGGTATACAGTTCTGGTCATACCAATACAAAGCGAAGTTCAATAATATGATAGATAAGTGGCATACAGAAAGAGAGGAAAATTTTTCAAAAAAAAATGCAAAACAATTTACAAAAAATTGTAAAATTTACAACAAGGAATCTAAGGCGGATCCAAGGTGGATCTAGAGTGTTGAAGAGGGCCACAAAAAATAGATCTAATTGAGTATTTTGAAGGATAAATCTTCAAAAAGGGGTGCTAGGATAATGGTCTCTCCCTGAAAAGGAAGACAGAGTGATCAGTTGCTCCCTGTGAAGGGAGAAAGGGTGACCAGAAGGTCTGGTCGCTCTTGGTTAACCTAAGAGGATAGTTGGTCTCTCCCTTATATAGAAAAAGGTGCAAACAAAGGAGGTTGGTCGCTCTGTTTACACAAAGAAAGGGTGAACAAATGTGGGAAATGAATAAAGGGTGGATCTGGGCGAGATTTTACAGATCTGGGATATGGGTTTCTTCAACTAGACTCAAAAAGGAGTGGGGAAATGATTGGGATGGAGCAAGAGAACTTAAAAGGGCATAGATCTCTAGAAATAAGATTCAAAAATTCAACAATCTAAGGGGATTAATACATGGAGAAAAAATTCCCCAGTATGGTCCCCAATCTGTTGTAGGAATTTTGTATCGTGCAAGAGCTAAGCTCCCTTAGGTTCTACTAGCGTCTAAGATAGGAATAGAGACATAAACTAAGGATATTCCAAGACCTGATGTATACCTGAAAACAACCAAGGAAGTAATCACGCATGGATTGACCACAGATCTAATAGTATATCATAACACATAATTATACTAATTCTCTACCAATCAATACATAAACTTATATGAACAATTGAATAGATGGAAACATCCAGTATGTCTTATATTAATCAAAGAAGCAATATTACAACTTACAAATATGTAGAATAAAGATATGGCCTCCTTCCAAGCTCCTTGCCTAAGTCTTGCAACCAAATCACTAGAGTAACCTTTATATCCCTTTTCCTCCTCTTTTCCATTGGAAATGGCTTGGTTCTTATAGGGCTTTGGGGATAAGGCCATATAGTTATTAGGATAAGATTCTTGAGCTCATAATGGAAGCCTTCTCAAGGATAAACCATGAAAAAATAGTGGGAGGTCTTATGCATCGAAACCAAATCCAAAAATAGGAGCTCCTAGATTTGGTCGCTCCCTAGACACATAGACAGAGTGATTGGTCGCTCCTTGGCAAGCCAAAAGGAGAGACCATCCCTTTTGGTCACCCCCTCAATGAAGAAAAAAGGTGACCAAACCTTTTGGTCGCCCCCTCAATGAAGGAAAAAGGTGACCAAACCTTTTGGTGGCCCCATCAATGAAGGAAAAAGGTGACTGGACCTTTTTGGTCACTCTTTTAATGAAGGCAAGGGGTGATCGAAAAGAAACTCAACTAAAAACCCAAGGAAAAATTGGTAAGTTTTAAGGGTTAAAATGAGGGGTTTCTAGGGGATAATGACCTAGATATTAGGTGATCTTTAGGTGATAATAATCTAATGATTAAGTGGAAAATAACATGATAACAACTGGTTACATTGATTCAAACAATTTGGTTTAATTCAATTGAATTAGAATAATGTTTTGAATACCATGAATTTGAGATAAAGTGAACTTGAAACATGGGTTGTGAATATGTAATTAACCGTTTCCAAGAGATATGTAAACACAAGATTAGTTGGTATACTCTTTGTTAATATCATGATTATAAAGCTGATATACTCCTTGAAAAAAGATTTCCTCAATGGATATATACATAATATATCCATAATCGGTGGTAGTTTTAGACACCTTAGAAGCCCATACAGAGAGTTGTTTAAAAAATTAAATAAAAAATATCCTCTAGCTATTATAAAAGATATAAAAAAATCTTCTAGCTAATATAAAAGATACTCTTTCCAATATTATAATCTTAGTAAGCATTGAAATATAATTAAAGAAGGTAGGTTAGCCTCCCATGAGTCATACGATGTGATTTTAAGGAATCACTCATACAAAGTGATTTAAGGAATCAATGTAACAATTTATTGCATATTAGAATCTTGAAATCTTGGTGATAATAACCAAATTAAAACTGAGAACTTGTATAAATTCTAAAAAATTATATAAAAAGTCAAGGCGTTGAATTTAGGTGATCGATTTTATATTCCGTATTATTGTCAATGAGAGAAAGCGTAAAATACTTAGTGGCAATTTATTTCCAAGAGTGAAAACCCCTCATCCATTAGATACCATAGCGATCAAAATAATTTGAACTTTTTGCAATCTCCTTTTCACATTAAGTTAAATTAAAAAGAATAAATTACATTTTATAATTAACTCACAAAATCCGTATTTTTCCAATTTGAACCTTTTGAGCTTTTGGCGAGCAGGGTGAGTTGAAACAACAAAATTAGGAGTCGTAACTCGTGACAACTAATCAAAATCATACTTCTGAATTCAAAATTATGATATGTAACTCATCACAACTAATCAAAAACATACTTTTGAATTCATTTTGCAGTGGAAGTAATAGTTGTGATCTTAACTTTTTGATTAAGTTCGGTTTAAAAAGGTAAAACTTGCATGATGATTTCTTATAAATTATTAAAAAATAATGATAAAACAATTTCTATTTTTCTGTCAGATTTGATTATTTTGTATTTTGTGACTTGTTAAAAGAGTTTCCATGATAAAATCTTCTTTTTCATTTAGTTTATCACTGTATGAATACCTTGATTTATATTATAATTTTGATCCAATGCTTTTTTTAGTTGGATCAACCAGTGGAATAGAAATGCATCTCCCTACCTAGCATGAGGGATCTAGGTAACTAAATTAAATATACACAACTTGAACCAATCAGATGTTTTTTTAGTTGGATCAACCAGTGGAATAGAAATGCATCTCCCTACCTAGCATGAGGGATCTAGGTAACTAAATTAAATATACACAACTTGAACCAATCAGATGTTCCATTGATTAGAAAAGAAGAAATGTTCATGCAAAATGTTGCATGTCTACATGAAATCTTCCCTCTATGAATGATCATGAAAATTTGAAGCCTCATACCTCAAGTGTAAAGTGGCATTGTCAAAAGGGTCAGACAATGGTCAATGCAAATTTATCTTAAAAAAACAATTTTGCAACTTGACAAATATCATATCATAAAAGATTGCAAACACACCAAGGCAATTATGTAATTATGTAACATTAAAGGCCTTTAGATCAATCAATAAATCATTTTCACTGCAATAAAAAAATAGAGAAAATATATTTTTATATTTCATAAAATAGGCCTTTAGATCAATCAAGAAATCATTTTCACTGCAATAAAAAAATAGAGAAAATATATTTTTATATTTCATAAAATAAGTTTAATAAAAAATATAATGCAAATATCATAAAAGATTGCAAACACATCAAGGAAATTATGTAACATCAAGGGTCTTTAGATCAATCAAGAAATGGCTTTCATGAAAATAAGAAATAGACAGTATATATTTTTATATTTCATAAAATAAATTTAATAAAAAAATAGGTAAAATGTAAAATGAAATGAATTTCTATAACTTTTTATCATAACCGGTAACTATAGTACTTGTTTGGGAAGGTACTAATAAAAAAATAAACAAATGAATGTAAAATTCACTATATTTTTTTACAAATACAAATTATTGCATCCATGAAAGGACGATTGCCCGACTCCAATTCATAATAAATAAACAGAGATGCAATGGATATACGAACTTATTAAAATTTTGTACAAATTATTGCATCCTTGAAAACACGACTACCTCAAATTCACGATTCCTCACATTGATCAATCAATTCATAATAAATAAACAAAGATGCAATGGATATACAAACTTATTAAAATTTTGTACAAATTATTGCATCCTTGAAAACACTATTAACTGATTAGAATGCATGATTCCTCACATTGATCTATCAAGAGGAACTTCTTCCATTTTTTTTAGGAGGACATAATAAGACTAACAATCCTAGAGAATCATTTTACTTCTCATGTCTATTAACATTTGCTAAAACTTTTGTAGATAATGGTTAGGAGATGGTTGTTATTTTTTATAAATCCGGAGGTACTACACATATTTTGTCTTGTATGTGAAATTAATTTTATAATTTGCACTACTATGCACTTGACTTTGTAATAAGTGTTTTATATTGTTGTTTTGTCTTGTATGAGGAAGTAATTTTGCAATTTGCACTACTATGCACTTGACTTTGTAATAGGAGTTTTATAATGTTGTAATAAAGTGTCTCTTTTATTTAAATGACTTTTTGTAAAAGTGACTTTCTAATCATTTATTAAAGTGACTTTATGTCATATAGTGCACTTGTGTCATAAAATGTAAATTACTGTAAGTGATTTGTTTTGGAGAGAATGAATCATGTCCCTTGATCTTGTAAGTGATTTGTTTTGGAGAGAATGAATCATGTCCCATGATCTTGTAAAGGCAAGATTAGATCTTGGCCATTAAGTTTAGGGATGGGAAGGTGAAAAGTCATTTTTAGTGATGGGAAGGTTAAAAGTCATTTTTAGTTATAAGAGTAAACCTACGGTAGTGTGCAAGGCAAGAGAAGAGATATTTGAGAGAGATTGAAAGAAAGTATAGGAAACAGTTTTTGACACGATTTTCAAGAAAGATTGGGCAAAAATCCCAAGGAAAATTTATGGTTGAGAGTTGTTGAAGTTTACAGTTGTTGTAGAGGTCGTATTGTATGGATCCATACAGTGTGTATAGCATGGTAGAGGTCATATTGTATGGATCTGTACAATCTGTATAGCAAGGAAGAAGGGAACACAAATCCAAGCACATGATGGCATGTTTTCCTAGGCTGATCGAGGGTTTTTCTTGTTGTAATAGGGTTGTACATATCATGTCGTACAACAAAAATTCGACATGATTATGGAGGTGTTGATTTGGAGCAAGCCATATAGGATACACTTGAAAATCATGAAGGTAATCCCTTGAACGCAACAGGTTTTCTCGACGACTAAGGAATACAAATGCATTTCAGATGGTTCCACTCCAGGGATGAGGAATACTAATGCATTTCAAATGGTTCCACTCCAGCAATTTAATAAAGTATACCAGATGTCATTGATAGTTTTTGTTGGTGTTCATCATTGAGAAGGAGTAGCAGGATGTAATAGAGGGAAAACAAATAGAAGAAGAGACCAACAAAAAAAAAATGTTTAAAGATGCTAGAGCGATGGGGCTTGTATCCAAGATGAAAGTAGAGAAGCAAACCCTGCCTCAGGCCCTCACCATTCCAAAACATGGAGACTACAAGACGAGGGGACAAAGGGGACACACAAAGATAAAGACATAATCATAAGCTAAAGTAGTAGATGATTTCAGACAGATCTCTTCATATTTAATATCGTCAAAGCAACAAATAAGATTTGAGAGTTGGAGCCCTTGGGTAGATCTCTTCATCTTTAATCTCGTTGAAGCAACAAATGGGCATCCAATAGCTTTGTTTTATCTTCGTTTCAGTGTTGGTATGTGATACCCTCCCCTATAACACTCATATTCATTGTTACGCTTCCATTTCAAGGTCAGAGTCATGTTTTGTACAGGATAATTTGATAGATAAATGATAACAGACATAATTTGATAATTTGATAGATAAATGATAACAAACTAGAAAGTCAAACTACTGCTACTTGTAATTGTTCCTTTAGATAAAATGTTTTCGAATCTGGAACAGAAAATGTGACCTGTATTAATGTGGATTAACTAGAGTGGAGAACTTGAATTGGATGAGTTAGTGGTAGATCATTTCAGTCAAATTAATATATATTGGTAGTTCTTCGTTATTCTCTTTGTACTGTGATAATGGCATTTTATGTGCAACAATTAACAAATATTTAGGGGTAGATGCTTAAGAACTCACCCAATTTTGAGATAAACATGATGACGGAATTTTTTTTGTCGATCACATTAGCATGGCGATTCCAAAGAAAAACAAATCGAAAACTTTGCTAATGAAGAATCCTCCCGGGGAAAAGAAGAGCACTCAGACTGAGCTGGTAGTTACGTAGGGATATGTAGACCACATTGAACGATTGCATTGAAGGAGGCATACAAGTAAAGGAGCAAGTTGAGCCAGCCGTTACAGATATTCACACCTGAGATTTCATCCATAGTTGTAAGGTTCATATTATAATAGAGAAATCCACAATTTGACAAATATAATAGTTGAAGCAAATATAACTAAGAAGAGATATAACAAGCATATGTTTATCTATAAGGCCTTGATGGCTGGAAGGATTGATATTCGAACATGGAAGCAAAAGCAATAGACCCCTCTAGAAAAGTTCTTCGAGAAGTCAAATTTATAATTCTATATAACTCTTACCCTAATCTACTTGCAAATCTGCAACTTTCCATTTAAGAAGAGATGGAACATAAGAAAGAGTAGAAAACAAGTGGTCAGATAATAGAAAGTGCAACTTATTCCCCCAGGAACCATATTTTAACTAATTTTTCAAAATCCATTCAACTGTTTGGGGAAATTGCGGGCAAACAGAGCCATCAATGGAGGGAACCCTACCCATGTTGTGTCATAAGAAGATGGAGTGATAATTAATTATCCACCTCCAATCACAGCACCAAGAATCACCTCAATCTCACTGATAAGTGTCTCCCCACGTTCTCTTTAACTAGAATCCTATTCAATTAACACAAGTCATCAACGCTAGAATATATGTATAATTCGTTTGATCAGAAATGAAAAGAAAAAATATGGTCATGAAACTTGAACATAAAAATTATGCAATGAATTGAAATGAAAAGAAGAATTTACTCACATGAGCATAAGGCGATTTAAGAGAATGCACAAAATCATAACCCCGGATATTAGGATGAGGATTGGTCGTCCTTCAAATCAAATTGTTACTATACAAACCATAAGGCACAACATAAGTTGTTCCTGATTCAACAAAAACACTATCCATTTGAAATTCTTTGAAGTGGCTAATACTAGTTATATGTAGGATTATAATGGCAAAAAAATTTCTTAATCGAATGGCTTGGCTTGTAGACAGACTGATCTAAACTTGATAGATAACTTTAGTATTACTGTAGTGCCTAAACGAAAGCAGAAGTTGCCCCTCCAACAGAGTTCTTCTCCTTGATTTAGTTACCATTCAACTTTCAACAATTCTATTCAGCTGCAAACTCTGATTAAACTGCAAATTCTAATTAAACTGCAGAGAAAGAACATGAAAGGAAGCTTCTTTGCTCGCTACCACGCCATCCGGTTCAAGTGTACTCTCCAATTCAAGTAGCAAGGAGATGAAACACATGGTAGACATGCCAACAACCACACTCTCCAGTTGAAGTGTACTCTCGAGTTCAAGCAGCAAGACATTGCAACACATGGTGGACATGCCAGCAACCACACATTGGAAACTTGTAACAAACTTAGTTATTTATACTAAGTGATATAAGCGCATCACATAAAAAAAATTGTAACAACTAATGTTATCAAACTAATGCTAGAAAATCCGCAGCATTAGTCGACCTTAAGCTCAGTATATTGAGTATTTCGATATTCCCTAACTTAAACATTAGGAAAGCACGGATATAATTTGGTTTTTCCTAGAAAAGAGGTCAAATAAGACCTCAAATTCCTTGATTGGTTAAAAAAATTGTGATTAAAAAAATCATTGTAAGAACCTGATAGGTGTATAAAAAATGCTCTATGTTAAAAGTTTGGGTAAAATGTATTGGTTTACGTGCAAAACTATTAAAAAATGGCAAGCCGTTTACAATATTCCCTAATTCCTTGGTAAGGACTAATAAACAGAGATGCAATGGATATACAAACTTATTTAATTTTTGTACAAATTATTGCATCCTTGAAAACACGACTACCTGACTAAAATTTATGATTCCTCACATTGATCAATCGAGAAGAACTTCTTCCATTTTTTTAGGACATAATAAGACTAACAATCCTAGAGAACCATTTTACAAACTTGTAGTCATAAACACAAAAATTTGAAAAACTTTAAAATTAATTAATATTTAGAATATTAAAATTATCTTATCTCTTGCCTCATGTCAAGTTATTAACGAACTTCTGATGTCTATTAATATTTGATGAAACTTTTGAAGATAGTTGTTATCTTTTATAGCTTCAGAGGTACTCCACATGTTTTGTCTTGTATGCAGAATTAATCTTGCAATTTGCACTACTATGCACTTGACATTGTAATAGGCGTTTTATAATTTGTTTTGTCTTGTATGCAGAAGTAATCTTGCAATTTGCACTGCTATGCACTTGACATTGTAATAGGCGTGTTATAATGTTGTTTTGTCTTGTATGCGGAAGTAATCTTGCAATTTGCACTGCTATGCACTTTAATTTGTAATAGGCTTTTTATAATGTTGTAACAAAATGTCTCTTTTATTTAAATGACTTTTTGTAAAAGTGACCTTCTAATATTTTATTAAAGTGACATATGCACTTATGTCATA
>JZKD02S1713094.1:1018453-1035181 GCA_000966675.3 Picea glauca
AAAAAAAATTGCACATTATATTTATGATAATATAATCTTTTTACAGAGATTGTCTCATCACAAGACCATATCCAACCAGCCAATAAAAACTAGACATCTTTCTCACCATCCTAAAAACCAAAAAACTACAACAAAGACTAAACAATCTTGTAAATAAACCATATCAAAATAGTACATTACCAAAAAAAAGTCATTTAAGAAATCACTAGACTATGCTCAAAACATGAAAATACAAGATTACAACTTGAGGATAGTAATAGGACCCTCTTGTCCACCAAACCATTTGTTGTATGATATATGACCCACTGGAGAGTTCAAAGCTAATTTTGACAAATCATCAGCCACTGAATTATTCTCTCAATAGATATGTGCAAAAGTAATTGACTTGAAAGAAGGCTCTATGTCAATAATTCTATTTTTCCAGCTCTCCAAATTTGCCACCTGTAAAGTTCCTCTACCTTTAAGCCAATCTATAACAATCATAGAGTCCCCCATCAAATGTAGATCTTGAATACTAAGACTTTTGCTAAAATGATGGTTGCCCAAACTCCCATAAGCTCCACCTTTGAATTTGTTCTTGAAATACAGTTTAAGGTCCATCGATATTCGACTAGATTATCTAATTTGATAACTCCTCCAGCTCCACACCGATTTCCATTGAATTGTGAAGCCCCATCGAAGCATGTTAGTACCTTATCATCAGGGAAAGTAATCGATTTTGTTTTGTTTGAAGAGTTTGTTGTATTGATTTGCTTCGAGGCTCTAGATTCTGTAGCAAGAAAAAGAATTTTGTTTGCTGAGGGTAATCTTCCTTCAAAATTTGTTTTGTTCCTGTCCTTCCATATGAACCAGTAGATGAGCGCGGCTATATCTTTGTTCTATTTATTCTAAGAAGACCAGTTTTGTAAGCACTCTCAAACAGAACCCCCATTCCAACCAAAATCTAAATTTAAACTCTATTTAACTTCTTCCCAGATAGAAACAGTGAAAGGGCAGCTAACAAAAACATGTTGGCTCATCTCTTCATTTGTTCCACACAGACAACATATGCCTGGACCATACCAGCCTCTCCTCTGAAGGTTTTCCCAAGTGAGAATCTTATTCTCCAACAAAAGCCATAAGAAGAGTTTTATTCGTAACAAGCAGCTCTATTTCCATAATTGAATTCTCAAGCTTTCTTCCTTTCCGGGCCAGAATTTGTTTGATAGTGTATTGTAGACATTTTTTACTGATATAAGACCACTATTATCAACACCTATCCACTTAAGTTCATCAGGGTGTTCCTTTAGTACAATGCCAACATGCAAAAGCAATTTCATGTAGTTTTCCCATTCATAACCCAGGTCCCCTTCCAATTCTAGATCAGTGCTCATGACCCAATTCTGCCCCAGCAAACTTATTGATGAAGGTTGACTTGCCAGAAACATAAAGAAAATATGATTTTTGTTTAATTCCCAAATCAGTTCCTTCGATAACAAAGAAGCTTCATTCAATCCACTGATACAATCTCTACCTATGATGATTGCTTTCCCTGTGCTAGGAGACCATGCTATTCTATCAAAGATTATTGGTAGAGTATTTAGTATATTCTTCCAAGTTTGTGATCCAAAAGGAGTAAACCTCACAACCGACCTTAACCAAGTACTTACTGGGACATGAGGAAGATATTTTCCTTTGATAACTCGCCAAATCTCGGGCTTCATTAAATCTCACCATAGAGTATTACTAGCTAGAGCTCTATGAAAGATAAAAATGTTATGTAAACATAGAAAGTGGAATTGTTTTATTTTTAAATCTAAATATTTTTTATTTTAATATGTAACAATATAAGGGTGAATAAGTGGATCACATAGCATCAATCATCAATTTCAGGGCTTGTACCCGATATTCAGGACTTCTCTGGTGGTCACCCATCCCAAGACTCCGCTAGCTCAAACATGCTTAAGTGTGGAGTTTTCTCCACAATCAAGGCCACTTGGTTTGCTACCCCATTTGCAAAACCTTAGAAAATATTGTTCTTTATGAACTATCCAGTTAGAGCTCCCTTCACTCTTTTTATTTAAGTATCGAGGGGCTTCCACAGTGCAACATATTAGATATCAATTTTGTGATTAACTGCGTAGAGTAAGTCATTATTCTATGACCCATATCCATGAGTATTAGTTGCAATTGACCAATAACTCTGATGATTTGAATAGTCCACTTAGCACTCATTGCATCGTGTGATGTTCACAAGGGTGAAGAAGTGGGATTGAAATTAGTGAAATGAATCACATAGCATCAATCCTCACTTTGGGGATTGCACTCGGTAACCACGACTTCCCAGGTAGTCATCCATCCCAATACTTCTCTAGCTCAAGCATGATTAACTATGGATTTTTCCCTACAATCAATCCCACCTAGCTTCCTACCGCATTTGCAAAACCTTAACAAGTATTTTTTATTACGAACTATTCAGTTAGATCTCCCTTCACTCTTTTTATTTAAGTATCGAGGGGATTATGCAATGAAACATATTAGATAAAAAATTTGGGATTAAGTGTAGAGTAATTCATTAATCTATGACCCATATCCATGAGTATTAATATCAAATGACCAATAAATGTCATGATTTGAATAGTCCACTTAGCACTGAATGCATCGGGTGATGATCACATGGGTGAAGGAGTGGGATTGAAACCAACGAAATGAATCACATAGCAGCAATCATCACTTCTTGGGCTCGCGCCCGGTAACCGGGACTTCCCAGACGGTCACCCATCCCAAGATTCATCTATCTCAAGGGTGCTTAACTATGCTTTTCCCTAGAATCAAGCCCATTTAGCTTGCTACCCCATTTGCAAAACCTTTGCAAGTATTATGCCTTATGAACTATTTGGTTGGAGCTCCCTTCACTCTTTTTATTTAAGTATCGAGGGGATTCCAAAGTGTAGAAGTGTAGCATATTAAATATTATTTTTAGGAATAACTATGTAGAGTAAATCATTAATCTATAACCCATATCCATGAGTATTAGTCACAACTGACCAACAATTCTTATGATTTGTGTAGTCCACTTAGCACTCATTGCATCAGGTGATGCTCATAGGGGTGAAGAAGTGGGACTGGAACCATCAAAATGAATCACATAGAATCAATCATCACTTCTGGAGCCTGCACCTAGTAACCAAGACTTCCTAGGTGATCACCCATCCCAAGACTCCTCTGGCTCAAGCATGCTAAACTACAGAGTTTTCCCCACAATCAGGCCCACTTAGCTTGTTACCCCATTTGCAAAACCTTAGCAAGTATTATGCCTTACGAACTATTCAATTAGAGCTCCCTTCACTGATGCAGACCCCCCTCCCTCACCCGGGGTCCGCTCGACCTCCCAGTCAAGGATCCATCAAATATGGCAAGAGCTAGATCATCTCACAAGGTCCCACTAGACCTTTTATGTTTGGTTCCACATGCTTTTTCTGCTATTTTGGGCCAAAAATGGCTTCCAGGTAGGCTCTTGTTGATCGAGCACTACCCTCATGTGACCCCAAGCTCAAAACCAGGGGCTTACCTATTGTTTCTGTCCAATTCGGGACTTCGGGGCCTTCGCCCTCTAGGCATATCCAATAGACACACCCCACAATGCTCTCAAACCACATCTTCACGAAGTATCAAAATCCATTTGTAATCGACGGCTGGAACAATGAAAGGTGGATGGTACAGATCCCTTTGGGGTTTCGGGGCTTCAAAGGTTCTCTCGTCACCAATACTTTGCACTTCTTTGAACACGGGTGTAGCGGAGTGGATCTCCACCCTCCATGCATCTCCTCTGGATCGACGACTTGGATGTCTTGGCCTTCGAGTGCTTTGATGTTATCCTCTCCTCCTTTCTTTTGAAGCCTCCGCCCACCGAACCCTTTTCCTAGATGACAATTGTCTCTTAGATCGACGGCTCGGATGGACTCGAGGATGTCGGGTCTCCAGGATTCCTCCACTCCTTATTTTTATCTTTGTCTCGAATAACAAACCCGCGAAGGGCTCAATCTATTGTTGTGTGTCCCTTGATTCAATGGTCAGGATGGGGTTTGGGCCTCTAGTCCTTCAGTCCCCTGGGATTATTGAACTCTACCTCAAGCTCCTCTGAAGCGATCCTCCTCCAGAGTGTGGGATCCACTGGATTCAACAGTTGTCATCCTCTGTTCGATATCTAAAAGATGGGATCTATTATCATTCCCTGAGCACCTTCTCCAAATTTGACGATTGTTGGTCCTCCATGCCTAGATCTAACGACTGGGATCTATTCTCCCCATGTGCTCTCCTCTTCTTACCTGGACGTAGATATAATGGTCCAGACTACTCCTAGATGTCGATCCAACAACTCCTATTCCTTCTCCTCTGTTGTCTATACTCCTCCCTTCGGATGGGGGATTTTGAAAAGATTCAAAGGATGCAATCTCGACTTACACTTTTGGGAAATGTTATCCATCTTAATATTTATTTCCAGATATGTACATGATCTCTGTCGCCCCTCTTCATGCTCCTTTTGCACTTTAAAGCATTCATACTTAGGATATTTCTAAGTTTTTCCTCCTCGATGCTTATAGTTGCTACCTCTCCTGATCTTCTGCCTCCAATGTTTTAAAACCTTCGACACACACCTTGTGCCCTTGGAACTCTGAAACACTTAGCTATTTTACTTTGAACAGTGAGTCTGAGAATGACTCATCCTGCGTGCTCCTTGTGTGGACATGTGCACTCTTTGTTGAGGTTCTATGCATAGAGGAACTATCTCTCCTGAGCTTGAGACTGCTCAAAATTTTCTAAAGGTCTCAACCCTTCTTCTTGCATAGAAGACTTTTGATGCCCTCCTGGGAACTCAACTCTCATCCTCCTGAGCTATCTAAACCTGAATGTTCTTGGCTTCTGCAACTCCTTGTAGGCCCTTTCTTCCAGAGTTTTCAACAACTTTGTTCTCCTCAATTTCTCCAACACTTCAGAAAAGCATTGGTACTGTGCACTCCTTGCACCTCCTTCTCAATGCACCCTTGCAGAGCTCGCAGAGTATTCAGTAACTCTGGTTGTACTCCCTCTTCACAGACCTTCCTCCAAAGTATTCAACAACTTTGATGTTCCTTCTAATATTAATATTTCTCTGGTGTGCCCACCTGGCAATTTCTCTTCGAATTCCAAATAGAATTGAAGAATGCACTCCTTGTGTTGGCTTCACAGAGTTTCAATACTCTGGTGTGCACTCCTTGCATCAACCAAGAACCCAGAAATATCATAAAACTCACACAAAGACAGGGAATGCTATCCTTCTACTGCAAATGAAAAATTTACACACATTCATAGCATATAAATACACATATAACATTCCTATAAACCACAAAAACTCATATAGGCATACACAAAGATTCACATGCAGTAAAAATTGTTCTTTCATTAATATGAATGTCATCTACAAATGTGTACAAGGCTAGACTGTAACAAAGTCCCATCTCTTATCCTCTCCTTGGATTATAGTGATTATATGATTAATCTTCAACAACCTCAACTAGGCATACATTATATACATTTATACAAGAGTTGACTCATCGAGCCTCCCTCCAAACTACACTAGTGGTGTGCAATCAGCATTTCAACACCTATCTATGGAGGCTAATTACATTGAATGATCATGTACATTATCAGATCTGAGGAAACACTCAAGATATATCCAAATCAAGCCTTAATAAAGGAAATTACACTCATCCTACACAAATGCTAACTTGGCTTTACTCCAGCCTTACAACATTAAATTTTAAATTTTATTACATTGAAATTTAAAATACAAGGGAAAAATGAGAGGTTTGGCTCCTCTCTCTCTCCCTTCTTAAATGCATGTTTAAATGATGTATTTTTGGTGCTTGATGAGGTGGGAAGATGATCCTGCATCATACTCCATTGCTGGGAAATTCATGAGCTCCTCTGCTATACTATTGAAATCCTCCTGGATCCCAAACCTCTCTTTGAAGTTGTCTTACAGTTTCTTTTTTTTCCTGCTTATGTTGTTACTTCCCTTCTTCTACAGGTCCTCCTCTATTTAGCTTCTCTCTGTTGATAGTTTCCTCTACTGACTTCAAAATCATCTCCTTGATCTGCTCTAACACTCTGTCCAACGGGTTTAATCGATGGCTCCTCCTTGACAGTGTTCTCTGTTGCACCTCCCTACACAGATCAAAGGGAATATCATCTTCATCTACCATGTTTCTTTCATTTACTATGGCAATAGCTTGCCACTCCACTGCATTCTTAAGTTCTGCAACCTCCTCACTAATTTTCTTCTTAACCATCTCCTCTCATAGTTTGACTTCTTTCAACTCCTCTGCTTGTACATTTCCAGCTTCCTACAACTTCTCCTCCTGCTAGAATTCTCCTCCATCAGTTTCCATCTTAACCTATTGGATGGAGTCCCCCTACACTATTACCCTTCTCTCCAGGGCCTCCAACTCTTCACACAGATCAACAAATTCCATGTTGTTTGTTTCCGCTTCTGCTGAAGCTTTTAGTTCTGCAGTTATCTCCTGTTCAACTTCCTGGCTAAAAAAATTGAGCAATTTCTCTTAATGCTCCTCTTATTCCTCTACTTGGACAGACTTCAATATCTGGTCCACTCTTCCTCTATGACAATCTTTGTTGGTTATTTCTCCTGTTGCACCTGAAACCTGTACACCGGCCTCTACTTGCCTTCTTGGAAAGAATATTTTGATTCCTCCAATGATCAGAAAACTCCTCTGATATTCATTCTCTAGGGTTGAATTATTTAAATTCTCGTCATCTTCATTCACATGGTCTACAATCCCATATGAATCTCCATATAGATGAGGCCTTTCTTCTTCCTCCCTTTCATTTGTTAGCACTCCTTCTTGGACTGAAGTCTCTTCTGAGCTCTTGAGACTCTCAGACAGTCTCATTTCATCTCCCTTACCCACCTAGCAATTTGAAAGTTCATCTATGCCCTCCTAGAAGTCCATGAGATCATTAATTGATCTCCCTTCATTACCCACCTGGCAATCTGAACTTTCTCTTCTGCCCTCCTGTCAGTTCATGAGATCCTCAACTGTTCTACCTTCCTCCTTACTGAGGTCTTCTCCAACTTTTGGCTCACAAATATAAACCATCTCCTCTATTTCACTGAGGTTTTCAGTATGCCTCAACCACCTTCTTAACACTTTCCTTTGCCTCCTGGAAAACAACTTTTGGACAGGCCACCTTTCTTTCTTCCTCAAGGGCCACTCATATTTCTAGCCTCCTTGAGTTTCCTGCTGCATCTTTATCATCAACCTGTCAATCTCTCCCCTCATATCCTCAAGCTCTTGTTCCCTATGTGATTTACTCCCCTTCTTAGGGTCTTTTCCTCGACCTCTTCCATAGCCTTCAACAACCGTGTTCCTCTATCTTTAGCCGACTTGACTGTCAACTAACTATTGCACACTTGCAAACAGTCATTCATGCACAAAGCATTAATACTCTGTCTCTCCTAAACATTTCCTACTGTCTACAAGCAAAAGAACGCTCTGATCCCACTTAATGGTATTAGACAAAACCTTTTCCTAGGCTCTGATACCACTTGACACGGACCCCCTCCCTCACCCGGGGTCCACTCGACCTCCCAGTAAAGGATCGATCAAATATGGAAAGAGTTGGATCAACTCAGAAGATCCCACTGGAACTTTTATCTTTTGTTCCACATGCCTTTTCTGCTATTTCGAGCCAAAAATGGCTTCCTGGTAGGCTCCTGCTAATCGGGCGCTACCCTCATGTGACCCCGAGCTCAAAACCAGGGGATTACCTGTTGTTTCCGCCCAATTAGGGACTTCGGGGAATTCACACTCCAGGAATCTCCAATAGACATGCCCTGCAATCCTCCCGAACCACAACTTCATGGAGTATCAAAATCCCTTTTGTATTGATAGCTGGAACAATAACAAGTGGATGGTCCAGAACCCTTCAGGGTTTTGGGGCTTCGGGGGTTCTCCTGTCACCAATCCTTTGCACTTATCTGAACATTGGTGTAGCAGAGTGGATCTCCACCCTTCACGCGTCTCCTCTGGATCAACAACTCGAATGTTTTGGCCTTTGGGCCTTCGGGCACTTTGATGCTTCCCTCTCCTCCTTGCTTCCGAAGCCTCCGCCTGCCGAACGCTTTTCCCAGTTGACAATTGTCTCTTAGATCGACGACTTGGATGGACTCTAGGACTTTGTGTCTTTGGGAGTCCTCCACTCCTTCTGTTTCTCTTTGTCCCAAATAACATACCCATGAAGGGTTGAATCTGTTTTCGTGTGTCCCTTGATCTGATGATCAGGATGGGGTTCAAGCCTCCAGTCCTTTGGGAGCATGGGATTATAGAAATGTACCTCGAGCTCTTAAAAATCACTCCTCCTCCAGAGTGTGGGATCCACTGGATCTGATGACTGTCATCCTCCGTTCCAGATCTAACATCTAGGATCTATTATTATTCTCCAAGCACCTTCTCCATATCTGACAGTTGTTAGTCCTCCACACCTAGATCTGATGGTTGAGATCTACTCTCCCCATGTGCTCTCCTCTTATTTCTTGGATGCAGATCTAACAGTCCAAACTACTCCTATATGTTGATCCAATGGCTCATGTTCCTTCTCCTCCTCTTTCTATACTCCTCCCTTCCGATGGGGGATTTTGAAAAGATTCAAAGGCCGTGACATTTGATCCCTTACAAGCCCGAATAATGGGGTCTCAACTTGCACTTCTGGGAAACGTTATCCCTCCTTTTCTTTATTTCAAGAGATGTACACGATCTCTTCCACCCCTCTGTGCACTCCTTCTGCACTTTAAAGAATTCAGACTTAGGATGTTTCTAAGTCTTTCCTCTTCGATGCTTATGGATGCTACCTCTCATGAGCTTGTTCCTCCAAGGTTTTAAAACCTTCAACGCACACCTTGTGGCCTTGGAAATCTGCAACACTTAGTTATTTTTCTTTGAACAGTGATTTTGAGAACAACTCGGCCTGCGCACTCCTTGCGTGGCCCTGTGCACTCTCTGTTGAGGTTCTGTGCACAAAGGCACGATCGCTCCTAAGCTTGAAACTACTCTAAATTTCTAAGGGTCTCAACCCGTCTTCTTCCCTAGAAGACTTATGATCCCCTTCTGAAAACTCAACGCTCTTCCTTTTGAGCTATATGAACCTAAAGGTTCTTGGCTTCTGCAAATCCTTGCAGGTCCTTTCTTCTAGAGTGTTCAGGAACTATGTTCTCCTCAATTTCTCCAACACTTCAGAAAATTGTTGGTACTGTGCACTCCTTGTAGCTACTGCTCAATGCACCCTTGCAGAGCTCATAGACTATTCATAAACTCTGGTTGTGCTTCCTCTACGCATACCTTCCTCCAGAGTATTCAACAACTATGAGGTTCCTTCTAAGATTAAGATTTCTCTAGTGTGCCCACCTAGCACGTTCTCTTCTTGAATTCTAGACAGAATTCAAGCACGCACTCCTTGCATTGGCTTCACAGAGTTTCAATACTCTAGTGTGCACTCCTTGCATTAGCCAAGAACCTAGAACTCTCAAAAAACTCACACAAAGACAATGAATTATATCCTTCTACTACAAATGAAACATTTACACACATTCACAGGATATAAATACACAGACAACATTCCTATAAAACACAGAAACTCATATAGGCATACACAGATATTCACATTCATGTAAAAATGTTCTTTCATTAATATGAATGTCATCTACAAATGTGTACAAGGCTGGACTGTAACAAATTCCATATTCTTCTCCTCTCCTTGGCTTACAATGATTCTATGAGCAATCTTCAGTAGCCTTAACAAAAACCTCAACTAGTCATACATTACATACATTTATACAAGAGGTGACTCATCGAGCCTCCCTCCAAACTACACTAGTGGTGTCCAATCACCATTACAGTGCCAATCTAGCGAGGCTAATTACATTGAATGATGATGTACATTCTCAAATCATAGGCACTTCTCAAGATCTGTCCAACTCGAGCCTTAATAAAGGAAATTACACTCATCCTGCACAAAGGCCAACTTGGCTTTACTCTAGCCTTACACCATTAAATTTTAAAATTTATTACATTGAAATTTAAAATACAAGGGAAAAAATAGAGGGATAGCACCTCTCTCTCTCTCCCTTCTGAAATGCATGCTGAAGTGATGGATTGTTGGCACTTGATGAGGTGGGAAGATGCTCTTGCATCATTCACTCTTTTCATTTAAGTATCAAGGGGCTATGCGATTCATTTCGCTAGTTTCAATCCCACTTTTTCACTCCTATGAGTATTATCCGATGCAATGAGTGCTAAGTGGACTATTCAAATCATGAGAAGTATTGATTAGTTGCAGCTAATATTCATGGATATGAGTCATAGATTAATGACTTACTCTACGTAGTTAATCCCAAAAATTATATCTAATATGTTGCATAGTGGAATCCCCTCGATACATAAATAAACATAGTGAATGGATCTATAACTGAATAGTTCCTAAGGCACAATACTTTCCCAGGTTTTGCAAATGGGGTAGCAAGCCAAGTGAGCTTGATTATGGTAAAAAATCCATAATTTAGCATGCTTGAGCAAGAGGAGTATTGGGATGGGTTACCACCCGGGAAGTCTTGGTTATTGGGTTCAAGCCCTCAAAGTGATGATTGAGGCTATATAATTCATTTCGCTATTTTAAATTCCACTTCTTCATCCCTATGAGCATCACTTGATGCAATGAGTGCTAAGTAGACTATTCAAATCATGAGAATTATTGGTCAGTTGTGACTAACACTCATGGATATGGGTCAAAGATTAATGACTTACTATATGAAGCTAATCCAAAAAATGATATCTAATATGTTGCACTGTGAAATCCCCTTGATACAAAAATCTATTGTCTACATGATAAATTATACGAGCAAAAAACACAGTAGCGAGAAGCATAAAATTGTATTATTGTAATCTATGGAGATTTAAACAACATAACACATAATTGAAAAATATAAGATTCAAGTAACAAAGTAGATTATTTCTAGGTGTCATGATCTTGAGATATGCCCATGTGTTGGGTGTCTTGATTTTTTAGGTTTTCATCCAACCACATTGGGTTTGATGAAGTACCCTCATAGTGTAGATTGTTCATGTGATCTTCTCCCCTGGTATCCTAAGCATCCTTTCAAAGTGAAGATTTTTCATGTGAGCTTCTTCCCTGGTATCCTAAGCATCTTGATTTTCAAAAGGATTGTAAACATTAAATTCTAGGTTGAAAGCTTCCTTGTAGAAGATATCTATTTTTGCTTCCATGATGTTAAGTTGGTGCCTTATGTCTTCCGCAATAATCCATCTATAAAATATTTAGTCATCCAATATATCTCTATTACTTTGTAAATTTTATTGTCACGAGTTATGGAATACCCTAGGTTCCAAAACCATCCGACCGATTACATTTCTATTTGATCTCTAGAAACCTCGTAGCGTTTATGGTTGATAGTTTCTTCTAGTATGCTAGTTTTTCTTTTGTACTAGTCAAGAATCAATTATGATAGAGATTTTAAGATATAAGGGCTGTAGTTTGGCCTCTTTTTTTTTTTATGCTTAAGGGCATGGTCATACCTTTTTTTAGGCTTCAAAGATTCCTCTCCTTTGGACCATTGTTCGGCATTTCCTTCGGAATAGAAATTTTTGCGGATTTCAACATTTTGACCTTCTTTTCTTTAATCGTTACAACATTACGAGTACTGTTAACTATTCCAACTCAAGTTCAATGGAGCTTACTTATTCAAACCACTTTAACCCAATATGTATCACTAAAAAAAATTATATGGGGTTTTCTGCCTCCCCATTCCCCCTCATACTCAATTATCAATGTCTTTTTTTCATTTTTGTCTTCATTTTTATGGAATGAACCTTTGTTGTCGTCAACATCATCTCCACTTTCATTCTACATTTATTCTAGATCAATCTCATAGTTTTTGCATTAATAATTATCATTACCATCCTTCGTGGGACTTTGTTTATCTATTTTATTGTTTATTTTCACATCAACATTTGCCTTGCCCTGATTACGTTCTTAAAAATATTCAAATAAATCTTACTCTTTGAAACTTCATAATGAAAGTGCAATTTTCATATTGTATTGAATGAACTTTGCATTGACATCATCTTTTTCAAAATAATTATTCATCAATGCCCCATCACAATTTCATACAATAAGGCCATCATCATCTCTACAAAGGTTTCATCTTATTAAGCATCACCATCATCTGTGTTATCTAACACAAATTTTAGTCTTTTGGAACATTCACATGAACTTATGATGTTCATATTCTACTTTCATTACTCTAGATGCATTGTGTTTCATATAGCCAATTAATCTCTTTTCTCCTTGCATGTCTGCAATATTTTGGATGACACCTTTATTGTCCTCAAGTGTAAAATATTTTCCTCTTGCAATCAATTTAAATGCCACAGCATCAAAATACATGAGAAACATTATCGTTTAGAATTTTTTTTCTACAATATCACCAGTTCTCCACTCTATTGTAATCTCTTAAATCTTGTAAAGTATTATTGTGCAATCTTCATCAAAAATCATGTTTTCATCTCGCTTATCTCGCTTTTCATATTCCACTATAATACCAACATATTGTGCATAATGGGAACCAAACAAACCCATCAACAATGCCTTCAAGGAATCTTCATCTCTTTCTAAACCACTCTTTTGTAACTTATCATCTTCACCTACCATAGTCTTCTTTGTACCGCCATTAAATCAACGAACAAATTACAAGGTTCAAGAAACCCATTAAAAATTACATACTCCTTAATAGATTTTGGCTACATCTCTTTTAATTTTATAACACTTTTATGATCTTCTTTTGTCATGATTCTAATCACATGCTCAAAATCTCTAACACATTGATTTCTCTTTTCCATATCAGCTAGGGAACAATCTCCATTAACTTATAGAATAAACTCTTCATTCAACGTCTTTCTTTTCTTGATACATTATTCTTTATGAAAATTCTTAACATGTCCAACTCCTTACATAATTCGACCAATGCTTTCTTATCAACTTGTAGAACCATGTGGAAAATATTTCTTAAGGAAAAGTCTTTCTTTCTACAAATATCTTTTGAAATGGAGAATTTCAAAAAAATTCACAGAGTTACAGGTTTTCTCCACATCAACTCTTATACCAAACTAATATAGAGTAACTACTAAATTCTCACCTTGGTCACTTATTTCTTCTAATATTTCAATTTCTTTCAATACATGACCAAAATGGAATAGACTTGTGACTTTCCATAACCATCTGTTCAAAATAATGTATTATGTCTTTTATTCTTCTTATTTTTTCCAAATGTGAATTGTCACACCACAAGGATGATTGATTCATCAATTTGGAACAAATAATCTCCAGTTCCTAGAACTTTTTAATTTTTAAGTATTCAAAATACTAGTGTATGCCTTCACTCAAATTCCCTAGCTCCTACAAATTTAAACTTTCACAATACTTTAGAAATTTCATGAAAGTATTCATTCTCTTCAGTTCCTCTACTTCTGATTTGGGAATACACTTTCTCTTTGCAACTTTAACTTCTTCAATTTCATAACTTTAATTGGACTCTATCTTCCATATGTTCATCACTACATACATCCTCTGAACCCACAAACATAGCACAAAACCTGTTAAAGGAAACGATAAAATGCTTATTAAATATATTGGCTATCAAAATATCTTTCATGGCTTCAATGTTTGTCTCACCAAATATCAAAATAAGTTATTCCCCACATATCCATTGTACATAGGGATGTATGGGATAATAGGTTCTACATGGACATAAAGGAAGGGTAGAAAACAATGAAATATCATTCCCCCCTAGAAAGGATTCAAATGCATGATCCTTTGGATATTGTTGGTATTCATATAACTAAAATGATAATTTATTTCCGTTACAAATGTGAAAATAAAAAAAATGAAGAACCCAAAACAAGAGCACTTACTTATGAGGAAGTTATGAGCAAACTGCAGAATCTGGTAGACTGCATTTACAGTTTTGATAAATTTTTGAGGAAAAATATCAAGTATATGAAAAGTGTGTGGAGGAAGAAGGACAACTAGAGAGCGTGCAACTGAGGTGCATCCAACAGGGAAGTGCGCAGAAGCAGGAAAGTGCGTAAAAGGATTATAGTGTGGAACTCAGAGAATAGATCAAGGTTGTTAGCCCTAGATTTTGATATAAATATGTAACGGGTTGGGATATTAGGGGTTCAATTAGATGGTTTAGCTACGTCTTATTCTGATGAAGTTTGATTATGATAGATTAGGGTATGTTATAGTTTGATGGATACTGAGTCTAGAGTTATTGAATGTAAAAGGTGAAGGTTGAGAAGGATGAAGAAAGGAATGATAGAGATATGTTACAGAATCCCTTGTTGTCTATGTTTCTAGGTTTGATTATGAATACTAATTGCATGCATCGTAGAATAGCTTGATATGATAGTTAAGAATGGTGCAATGATTCACAACTGTGAAGGTAAAAAATCTATACAATAAACTGGAATATGATAATTATTGGAATCTAAATCATGAGTAAGTTAGTAATAGAACATAACATAGTTATGCACACAATATAATAAGGAAGAATGAACCGAATGTTTGTCTCCCATTCCCTTACCACTGAATAAGTCTGGTTCTTGCATTCCACATAGATACCTTGGGTGATATTTCACCTGCGCAAGCAGGTGATGCCGAAAGCGACGATGTCTGGTGGGTTTTGTTGGTCTTAGAAGAGTCAAATTATGGGTCTTACAACCCGCGCACAAAATAGATCCAACAAATTGTTTTGTTGTTGGGACCAGGACTTTGCGATTAAGTGGATGTTTTGGAGGTCAACTACGAAGGAGATATCAGAATGGTTCGAAAGGAAGGAACATGCATTCAAATGACAAGAGAATAGAAATCCTCGGATGAGTGAAAAGCACTGGATGAAAAAGTATGTGTGCACAGATTTGAATGAAATTATCTTTCGCGAATTTTTAGTTATTCTGACAAAGTGGCTAGAAATATTGGTGGAGAAAACTGGAAGGTTCAGTGTTGCAGGGCCAAGGATTTGGACTCCCGAATTGGTAAGACAATTGAATTTTGTAAGTAACCCAACTACTCAAGAATTTGATTTTTGGTTGGATAGCGTACTAGGTGGCTATGTTACAGAGTTTGCAGTAGATTGTATTCAATCATATAGTGTTGCAAAAAGGGACTTTTTCAAAGGTCTGCATGGGAGGTTCTTGAAATCATTAAATACATGGATATAGATGCTATTGTGCGAATATCACGTAATGATGATGCAATCTGACTGCTAAGGGGTTCAGGCACGTAGGGGAACTGGGGGATTATAGGAGGATCATCTAAGAGAAGGAAGGAAGCAATGAAAGAGGCAGGGAGGGACTAAGGCTGCAAGAAGAAGATATACTATAGGAAGGATACAAGTTTGGAGAGCTGCGCAGAGGGAGGAGGTGCAAGAGATAAAATACTAAGGATGAGAGAATAGAATCGCACAGTGAGCCAAAGGGGAGAGAACCTTGCATACTAATCCAAATCATGGAGGTACCATACCTAGGGGGATAAGAAGGGGAGTTCCAATTCATTCCGATAATAGAAGAGCTGACAAGTCCTACTTAGAGAGGATCCTACGTTGAATCCATAACCTCGTTTGCGTCACCACAATTAGAAGTAACATTTGAAGATTTTTCAAAAGCAATTGTAGTTAGACAAGGATGATCAAGTAGTAGCAGTCATAATAGTGGAAGTAGTGCATAGAGTCAGAATTAGAGTCAACCAACATCATCGAGAGGAGGAACTACATCGAACAACATGGTCAGGGTGGAAAATACCCTTAGGTTGACAGAGTTCCAAGGAATTGGGTCATAGGAACCAGAACAACACTTATTTCTGTATGAGACGATTTGGGCCACAAATAACGTACAGAATGAAGTTGTGAAGATTGCATAGTTAGCGACAAAATTTAAAGTTCGTGCACTAGTATGATATATGAAGTTACATAGAACCATGACTACAAGACAGACCAGGATGTTGGGAGAGATTAAGAAAGCACTGTTGAAGGAGTTCAAGAAGCCAAAGTCTGAGTTGCAGTACATCATAGAATTGAAGGAGATCAAACAAGTACAAACAAATTCGGTATGGGATTTCAACTAGATATTTAAGGATGTGATGGGTAGATTAACTTTCCAAATCCCATATCAACAACACCAAGAATGGTTTATTGCAGGGCTTCTACCACACATTCACAGGCCATTGATCCAACAAAAGGTTGCATCACATCACAAGGCACTAGATATTGCGATGAAGCTAGAGTCATCTCTAGTGGGATACAGTGGTGGAATGACACAAGTTCAGACACAGTTGGATGAAATGACAATTCAATTGGAAGAAGAAAAAGGGAAAGGAGAAACATGAGCAAGTATGGTGTATAAAATTTAGGACTAAAGGCCATCACAAGGATGAATTCCCAACATTCATGAAATATTTGGTGATGGGAGGGATGAATCTACTGTTGGGAGGAGGATACTGCAAGATATGTAAGAAATGGGGCCATCACCCAAAGGAATGTCCACTACTACAGGAGTAACAGAGTACACCAAAGAATTATTCTACATTTTTTGAAAATCTGTAGTGTTGGACACACCGACC
>JZKD02S1713094.1:1035934-1050225 GCA_000966675.3 Picea glauca
TACCAGTATTTTCATAATCAGATTCTGAATCAGGGTTCGGCTCCTTGTCTTTGATCTCGGCCACCAATGACTTTTTTGAGCGACATTCATCGGTGTTGTGCCAGGGGATTTTGTGTAAATCGCACCATTTTCTGGTGTCCTTCTTTGTTTTCCCGTGACCCTTCTTTTCCTGTGGCTTGGACTGGTTTTCAGGAGACTGTTTGTTAGGGCTGTCTTTGTGATACTTTGGTTGTTGTGGATTTGCAGACCCGAACTCCCGTTTGTTCTGGTGCTTAAATTTCTGCTCGATTTTAATAGCATATCGATAGGCAGCATCGAGTGATGAGATGTCCAAAAAATCCATTTCAGTTTGGATGTATCTGTGTAGAGCCCCACGGTATTTCAGAACCAAATGTTGTTCAGAGTCTTTGATACCTAGCTTGGTGCGCAAGGTATGGAAGCTATTAGTGAACTCCGAAACTGATTGGCCCCTCTCTTGTCCCAGTGTGGTCCATCTCATATACTGGTCCTCATAGTTTCCAACAAGGTAGTATTGTTCCTTTACTGCATCCATAAAAAAATCCCAAGTGGGCTCGGCTCCGTATATTCCAGACTCCTCTGTGGAACTCTACTCCCAGTAAGTTTCCCACCAATGTTTGACATGGGAGAGAGTCTTAAGGAGTGCGAAGGCGATATTTTCCTTGTCGGAAAAATTATGAACAGAGAAATAACCTTCTAGTAGATTTAACCATATATCTAGGGCATCTGCATCTATTTGACCTTCAAATACGAGAATATCAAAATTAGCCTGTACCTTGAAAGGCGAGGTGCCTCCAAAGTGGCTGCTTGATGAAGATGCGCCTGATGCTATCGGTAGGCGTTGAAGGATGTGGGAAATATTCTCCATCATTTCGTTCCTCTGTCGCGTGAGAGCTTGCTCAAGCAACAGACTGATAGGATCGTCTGCTCCATCATTTTTCTTTTCTTCTGCCATTGAGGGTTTCTTGGGTGTGCGAGAGCGATTGCCCTTAAGAGAGACAAGCTCAAGACCCAACTTGTTATACTCTGACCTCATCGGGGACATGCACTGAAAAAACGATCAAGAGCAGCCTGCTCTGATACCATTGATCCAGATTATTTTCGGCACGAAATGAGGGCGAAGATATAATAAAGAAATGCACAGACATATTGCAAATATTCAATAATATAACAGAAATGTATCAGAGATGCAACCATAAACACAGATATACAGTAATACACGATTTCTATTAATCAGAGAAATGTACAGAGACTGTAAAAATACAGAGTGAAAGACTCGCGAGAATGGTGGCAGCTTATCTCTGAGAAGAGATGTGACGGCTACTCTCATTTGCAAGAAGATGATTACAATGAGGCTCTGAAGGCCCTTTTACAATAAACGGGAATGCCAAAAGTCCTAGACATCCAAAAACCTAACCCTAGGAGATGAAGCGCCAAAAGTCATGTGGGCCCCGTTTGGGTAAGTTGGTGCATCGACTTCCCGGGGTCGTAACTTTTGCATACGATCTCTGTTTTAGGCGTATGATAGCTCGTTGGAAAGATCTATCTGAGGCCTACAATGCTTGAAACAAAATAGCATCGTATATGCTACTTTGCGAGAGCAACATACCCAAAAAAACATCGTTTAGGGCCTCAAAATGGCCCCGAAAGTTCAGGACCTGAAAAAACTGCTAAAAATAGTAAATTACCAAAATTGCCAGAAACATGTTTTGGGCCAGTTGGAGAAGGTGGGTGGACACTGATATCCACCTGGATCATTGCATGTAAACATATCTCAACAACATATATCAATAATAAGTAACTATAAACCATCACAATAATGAACACAAAGAACACCATATATATGTCTAAAATTCTTTTATTATGTGTTACAGAAGACTAAAATCTCGGGGGTTTATCAACACCAAATGAAATAAGCACCAACTGAGGTGGGAGGCCTAATTCAACATCTTGGTTGCACGAGAATTAGAAATTCAAAATTATTTCAAACTCTAGAACTGTATTGGCATACCAAAACCATGATAGCTCTGGATATGCTACCAAAGGAGGAGGATTTTCATCAATGAAAACGTAGAATGGAAACTATGGAAGCTCATAATGCATCAGGGATGATTTTAAGGATGGAAATTTATTTTAAAATATAGAAACCTCGACGAATCTTACTAATCCTTCATATTCCAACTATAAAATGTTTGGCGATATTTTTGTAAAAATATTCAAATTTTCAACGATTTTATATAGTTTGTATAAAATTTTGGCGATTTTTAAGGTAAAATAATTTTATCCTTTAGAATTTGGGCGAATTAGTTTTAGAATAACGAATCTTTTTTTGGGAAAAACCATGTAAAATTAGCCCATGAGCTAAATTTACCCCCTAAAATCATCCCTGGAATGCATATCTGATACATCTCTATACCTACTGACAAGGAAGTCTTGGGCCCATCTCCTTTTCACGTTCCTCATGACCAACGCTAACAGGGTTTACAGTCTTTACAACTCTCTTTTATATCTAGTTTTGTTAATCTCTTAGGAGGTCTTAGTAGTCACTCCAAACGCAGTTGGATCTATGACTTTCAAATTTCAACACTTATTATGTGTTCTCTAGCCTGATTTCTCTTTTAAATTTCAACACTTATTATGTGTTCTCTACCCTGATTTCTTCTCTGAACTATGCATATTTTTTTGTTTTGTTTTTTTATCTCTAGAAACTATCGTAATCTCTTTAGACATTGAATCAGTTCAAAATCTCCTTTATATTCTATTCATATTAATAAAAAATTTACATAAAAAAAAAAACGCATATATACACTTTCACCTAACCTCATTTCTGAGAAGGTATTAACTTCATCTCGAAGAAAGGTGAGGTGTATAGTTGTTTAGAATTCACATTATAAAAAAATTTAGTGGATCTGAATACGATCTAATATAAAAGTTTGTTGATATGAAATTTCACAATCGATCATTATTGTGAATATAAAAATATCCCGTCCATGTAAAGATGTACTATATTTCTTTCAGTAAAGAAAAACCTTATATTAGATAATATAACAGGTCAGATTACAATCATTTTCATAATAATTCATAAATTTTCCACATAACCAGAGAAAAAATAAAACAATTCTTATACATATCCACCAGTAATACTTTCGTCTACACTGTATAGATACCCAACAAAACTGATTTTATAATACAAAAAACATCATATGAGATCCCCATAAAGATGTACTATATTTATAAAAGAAGCCATATTAAATTATATATCTTTCTATCACATGAGCTATATAAATTTCATTCAATTTCACTTGTAAATTATAAATCAATATTATTATATTAAAAATACATCATTAAGGAAATAATTTTTCTATATCATTATAGATTACTCATTCACAATGAAATAATCATATAAGTTTGTTTTACATTAAATTCATTTATGGTAGACTTTGACTATATAAATTTCATTTTAATAATGTATCATTAAAATTATGAATAACAATATTTCTAAAATAAAACAATTGGTTAGATAAATATTAAAATACTAATATTTAAAACATAAAACATAGAAATTGAAATTGTTTTATTTTAAAATCTAATTATTTTTTATTTTAATATGAAACAATACAAACCAAGTCATGGTTCACTTTATTAAGTTCACTTAGCACTCATTTCATCCCTCTATGCTCACAAGGGTGAAGAAGCGGATCACATAACATCAATCATCAATTTCAGGGCTTGCACCCGGTATTCAGGAGTTCTTGGGCGGTCACCCATCCCAAGACTCCTCTAGCTCAAACATGCTTAAGTGTGGAGTTTTCCCCACAATCAAGGCCACTTAGTTTTCTACCCGATTTGCAAAACCTTAGAAAGTATTGTGCCTTATGAACTATTCAGTTAGAGCTCCCTTCACTCTTTTTATTTAAGTATTGAGGGGCTTCTGTAGTGCAACATATTAGATATCATTTTGGGGATTAACTATGTAGAGTAAGTCATTATTCTATGACCCATATCCATGAGTATTAGTAGCAATTGACCAATAACTCTGATGATTTGAATAGTCCACTTAGCACTCATTTCATCATTTGATGTTCACAAGGGTGAAGAAGTGGGATTGAAACTAGCGAAATGAATCACATACATCAATCATCACTTCCAGGGCTTGCACTTGGTAACCATGACTTCCTATGTAGTCAGCCATCCTAATACTTCTCTAGCTCAAGCATGATTAACTATGGAGTTTTCCCTACAATCAATCCCACCTATATTTCTACCACATTTGCAAAACCTTAACAAGTATTTTTCCTTACGAACTATTTGGTTAGAGCTCCCTTCACTCTTTTTATTTAAATATCGAAGGGCTTCTGCAATGCAACATATTAGATATAATTTTTGGGATTAACTGTAGAGTAATTCATTAATCTATGACCCATATCCATGAGCATTAATCGCAAATGACCAATAAATATCATGATTTGAATATTCCACTTAGCACTCAATGCATCAGGTGATGATCACATGGGTGAAGAAGTGGGATTGAAACCAACAAAATGAATCACATAGCATCAATCATCACTTCTTGGGCTTGCACCCAGTAACCAAGACTTCCCAGGCGGTCACCCATCCCAAGACTCATCTAGATCAAGGGCACTTAACTATGGTTTTCCATAGAATCAAGACCACTTAGCTTGCTACTTCATTTGCAAAACCTTAGCAAGTATTATGCCTTATGAACTATTCAGTTGGAGCTCCCTTCACTCTTTTTATTTAAGTGTCAAGGGGCTTCCAAATTGTAGAAATGTAGCATATTAAATATTGTCTTTTGGAATAACTACGTAGAGTAAGTCATTAATCTCTGACCCATATCCATGAGTATTAGTCACAACTGACCAATAATTATCATGATTTGAATAGTCCATTTAGAAATCATTGCATCAAGTGATTCTCATAAGGGTGAAGAAGTGGGATTGAAACCATTAAAATGAAACACATAGAATCAATCATCACTTCTGGAGCTTGCACCTAGTAACTGAGACTTCCTAGGTGATCACCCATCCCAAGACTCCTCTGGCTCAAGAGCGCTAAACTACAGAGTTTTCCCCACAATCAAGCCCACTTAGCTTGCTACCCCATTTTCAAAACCTTAGCAAGTATTGTTCCTTATAAACTATTCAATTAGAGCTCCCTTCATTGATGAAGACCCCCCTCCCTCACCCGGGGCCCACTTGACCTCCCGGTCAAGGATCGATAAAAAATGGCAGGAGCTCGATCAGCTCACAAGGTCCCACTAGACATTTTTTGTTTGGTTCCACAAGCCTTTTCTGCTATTTCGGGCGAAAAAATGGCTTCTTGGTAGGCTCATGCTTATCGGGTGCTACCCTCATGTGACCCTGGGATCAAAACCAGGTGCTTACCTGCTATTTCCACCCAATTCAAGACTTCAAGTCATTCTCCCTCTGGGCATCTCCAGTGGACACACCTCACAATACTCTCGAACCATAGCTTTACAGAGTATCAAAATCCCTTTAGAATTGATGGCTGGAACGATGACAGGTGGATGGTCCAAATCTCTTCGGGGTTTCGGGATTTCTCCCATCACCAAGACTTTGCACTTCTCTGAACACTGATGTAGTAGAGTGGATATCCACCCTCCATGGGTCTCTTCTATATCGACAACTTGGATATTTTGGCCTTCGGGTGCTTTGATGCTACCCTCTCCTCCTTGATTCTGAAGCCTCTACCCGCCAAACCCTTTTCCTAGCTGACAGTTGTCTCTTAGATCGACGACTCTATTGGACTCCAAAACTTCGGGTCTCCGGGAGTCCTCCACTCCTTCTTTTTCTCTTTGTCCTGAATAACGAACCCGCAAAGGGCTCAATCTGTTGCCATGTGTCCCTTGATTCAACGATCAAGATGGGGTTTGGGCCTCCGGTCCTTTGAGAGCCTGGGAATGTGGGATTCACTAGATTCGATGGTTTTCAGCCTCTGTTCTAGATCTAACGACTATGATCTATTAATATTCCCTGAGAACCTTCTCCAGTTCTGACGGTTGTTGGTCCTCCATGCCTAGATCTGACGACTGAGATCTAGTCTCCCTGTGTATGCTCCTCCCCTTGCCTAGACATATATCTAATCGTCCAAACTACCTCTAGATGTCGATCCAATGACTCATGTTCCTTCTCCTTCGTTTCCTATACTCCTCCCTCCCGATGGGGGATTTTGAAAAGATGCAAAGTCCATGACCTTTGATCCCTTGCAAGCCCGACTAATGGGGTCTCGACTTGTGTTTCTAGGAAACGTTATCCCTCATGATATTTATTTCCAGAGATGTACAAGATCTCTGTCACCCCTTTTAGCTCCTTTTTCACTTTAAAGAATTCAAACTTAGGATCTTTCTAAGTCTTTCCTCCTCGATGCTTATGGTTTCTACCTCTCCTGAGCTTGTTCCTCCAAGGTTTTAAAACCTTCAATGCACACCTTGCGGTCTTGGAACTCTACAACACTTAGTTATTTTACTCTAAATAGTGAGTCTAAGAACGAATTAGCCTGTGCGCTCCTTGCATGGCCATGTGCACTCTTTGTTGAGGTTCTGTGAAGAAAGGCACTATCTCTCCTGAGCTTGAAACAACTCGAAATTTCTAAGGGTCTCATCCCTTCTTCTTCCCTAGAAGAATTCTGATGCCCTCGTGGCAACTCAACTCTCTTCCTCCTGAGTTATATGAACCTAAAGGTTCTTGGCTTCTGCAAATCCTTGCAGGCCCTCTCTTCGAGAGTGTTCAGCAACTATGTTCTCCTCAATTTATCAAACACTTCAGAAAAGTGTTGGTACTGTGCACTCCTTGCACCTCCTACTCAATGCATCTTTGTAGAGCTCGTAGAGTATTTGGTAACTCTGGTTGTTCTCCCTCTGCATAGACCTTCCTCTAGAGTATTGAGAAACTCTGAGGTTCCTTCTGATATTAAGATTTCTATGGTGTTCCCACCTATCACATTCTCTTCTTGAATTCCAAACATAATTCAAGCACACACTCCTTGTATTGTCTTAACAGATTTTCAATACTCTCATGTTCACTCCTTACACTAGACAACAACCCATAACTCTCATAAAAATCACACAAAGACAGGGAATTCTATCCTTCTACTGCAAATGAAACATTTACACACATTCACAGCGTATAAATATACAAATAACATTCCTGTAAAAAATAGAAACTCATATAGGCATACACAGAGATTCACATGCAGTAAAAATTGTTCTTTCATTAATATGAATGTCATCTACAAATGTGTACAAGGATGTACTGTAACAAAGTCCCAGCTCTTCTCCTCTCCTTGGCTTACAATGATTCTATGATCAATCTTCAACAACCTTAACAACAACCTCAACTAGGCATACATTACATACATTTATACAAGAGGTGACTCATCGAGCCTCCCTCCAAACTACACTAGTGGTGTCCAATTACCATTGCAGCGCCTATCTACTGAGGATAATTACATTGAATGATCATGTACATTCTCATATCTGAGGAACTACTCAAGATATATCCAACTCGAGCATTAATAAAGGAAATTACGCTCATCCTTCACAAAGGCCAACTTGGCTTTACTCCAGCCTTACAACATTAAATTTTAAAACTTATTACATTGAAATTTAAAATACAATGACAAAATGAGAGGGTTGGCACCTCTCTCTCTCTCCCTTCTTAAATGCATGTTGAAGTGATGGATTGTTGGTGCTTGATGAGTTGGGAAGATGCTCCTACATCATACTCCACTACTGAGAAATTCATGAGCTCCTCTCCTATACTGTTGAAATCCTCCTGGATCCCAAACATCTCTTTGGAGTTCTCTCCCTGTTTCTTTTTTTTGTTTCTTTTGTTGTTTCTTCCCTTCTTCTACAGGTCCTCCTCTATTTAGCTTCTCTCTATTTAGAGTTTCCTCTGTTGACTTCAACATCATCTCCCAGATCTCCTCTATCACTTTGTCCAGTTGGTCTAATATCTGGCTCCTCCTTGGCAATCTTCTATGTTGCACCTCCCTTCACACATCAAAGGGAATATCATATTGATCTACCATGTTGCTTTAATTTCCTATGGCACTAGCTTGCCACTCCACTATAGTCTTAAATTATGTAGCCTCCTCACTAAGTTTATGCTCAGCCATCTCCTCTGACAATTTGACTTCTTTCAGCTCCTCTTCTTGTACATTTCCATATTCCCGCAACTTCTCCTCCTGTTGGAATTGTCCTCCATCATTTCCGATCTTAACCTATTGGATGCACTCACCCTACACTATTACCCTTCTCTCTAGGGCTTCCAAATCTTCACACAGATCATCAAAGTCCATGTTGTATGTTTCCTCTTCTGTTGGAGGTTTTAGTTCTGTAGTTATCTCCAGTTTAGCTTCCTGGCTGAAACTTTTGAGAAATTTCTTTGAATTCTCCTCTTCTTCCTGTACCTGGACAGCCTTCAGTATCTGGTCCATATCTTCCTCTATGACAATCTATGCTGACTGTATTTCTCCTGCTGCACCTGAAACTTGTACACTGGCCTCTACTTGGCTTCTTGGCAGGAATATTTTGATTCCTCCAATGATCATAAAACTCCTCTGATCTTCCTCCTATCGGGTTGAATTATTTAACTTCTCACATCTTCATTCACATGTTCTGCAATCCGATATTAATATCCATATAGATGATGCCTTTCTTCTACTTCTCTTTCATCTGTCAACACTCCTTGCTGGACTGAAGTCTCTTATGATCTATTGAGACTCTCAGACAATCCCATTTCATATCACTTTCCCAACTAGAAATTTGAAATTTCATCTCTTCCCTCTTAACATTCCATGAGATCATCAATTGATTTCCCTTCATTTCCCACCTGGAAAGCTAAACTTTCTCTTCTTCCCACTTGGAAGTTCATGAGATCCTAAATTGATCTGCCTTCCTCCTTACTGAGGTCTTCTCCAAATTTTGGCTCAAAAAAACAAACCATCTCCTCTCTATCACTAAGGTTTTCATTATGCCTCAACCACCTTATTAACAATTTCATTTTCCTCCTAGAAAAAAAAAAATGGACAGGGCACCTTGCTTTCTTCTTCAAGGGCCACTCATATTTCTAGCCTCCTTGAGCTTCCTATTGCATCTTTATGATCAGCCTGTCAAGCTCACCCCTCATCTCCTTGGTCTCTTCTTCCCTCTGTGATTTTCTCCCCCACGTAGGGATTTTCATCAACCTCTTCCGTAGCCTTAAACAACCATGTTCCTCTATATTCAACCCACTTGATTGTAGACTAATTGTTTCACACTTGAAAAACGTCATTCATGCATAGAGCATTAGTACTCTATCTCTCCTAACCTTTGCCAACTATTTGTAAGAAAAAACACACTCTGATACTACTTGATGGTATCAGACAAAACCTTTTCCTAGGCTTTGATACCACTTGATGAAGACCCCCCTCCCTCACCCAGGGTCCGCTCGACCTCCCAGTCAAGGATCGATCAAATATGGTAGGAGCTGGATCGACTCACAACATCCCACTTGACCTATTATGTTTTCTTCCATATTCCTTTTCTAATATTTCGAGCCAAAAATGGCTTCCTAGTAGGCTCATCTTGATCGATCACTACCCTCATGTGATCCAGGGCTCAAAACCAGGGCTTACTTGTTGTTTCCTCCCAATTCAGGACTTCAGGGCCTTCACACTCAAGGCATCTCGAATAGACACACCTCGCAATCATCCCAAACCATAGCTTCACAGAGTATCAAAATCCCTTTGGAATTGACGGTTGGAATGATGACAAGTGGATGCTCCATATCCCTTTGGGGTTTCGAGGCTTCGGGGGTTCTCCTGTCACCAAGCCTTTTCACTTCTCTGAACATCGATGTAGTGGAGTGGATTTTCACCCTCCACATGTCTCCTGTAGATCAACAACTCATATGTTTTGACATTTGGGCCTTCGAGCGCTTTGATTCTACCCTCTCCTCCTTGCTTTCAAAGCCTCCGCCTGCCAAAACCTTTTCTAACTAACAATTGTCTCTTAGATCGACATCTCGGATGGACTTCGGGTCTTTGGGAGTCCTCCACTCCTTCCATTGCTCTTTCTAGTGAATAACGAACCTGCGAAGGGCTCAATCTGTTGTTGTGTGTCCCTTGATCTGACGGTCAGGATGGGTTTCAGGCCTCTGGTCCTTCGGGAGCCTGGGCTTATCAAAATCTACCTCAAGCTCCTATAAAGCGCTCATCCTATGAATTGTGGGATCCACTGGATCTGACGGCTGTCGATATCTGTTCTAGATATAATAGCTGGGATATATTATTATTCCCCGAGCACCTTCTCTAGGTCTAACGCTTGTTGGTCCTCCGTGCCTATATCTGACGATTGAGATCTAGTCTCCCTGTGTGTGATCCTACGCTTTCCTAGACACAGATATAATAGTCCAGACTACTCCTAGATTTTGTTCCAATGACTCTTGTTCCTTCTCCTCCGTTGTTTATACTCCTCCCTTCCAATGGACGATTTTGAAAAGATTCAAAGGATACAAACTTTGATCCCTTACGAGCCCGACTAATGGGGTCTCGACTTGCACTTCTAATGGGGTCTTAGATGTACACGATCTCTGTCACCCCTTTGCGCACTCCTTTTTCACTTTAAATCATTCAGACTTAGGATCTTTCTAAGTCTTTCCTCCTCGATGCTTATGGTTTCTACCTCTCATAAGATTTTTCCTCCAAGGTTTTAAAACCTTGGATGCACACCTTGCGGCCTTGGAACTCTACAATGCTTAGAAATTTTACTTTGAAAAGTGAGTCTGAGAACAACTTGTCCTGCATGCTCCTTGCGTGGCCCTGTGCACTCTTTGTTGAGGTTCTGTAAACAAAGGCACTATCTCTTCTGAGCTTGAAACTGCTCGAAATTTATAAGGGTCTCAACCCTTCTTCTTCCCTAGAATACTTTTGATTCCCTCCTTGAAACTCAACGGTCTTCCTCCTGAGCTATATGAACCTGAAGTTTCTTGGCTTCTACAACTTCTTGTGGGCCTCTTCTTCCAGAGTGTTTAGTAACTATGTTCTCCTGAATTTATCCAACACTTCAGAAAAGTGTTGGTACTGTGCACTTCTTGCACCTATTGCTCAATCCACACTTGTAGATCTCGCAGAGTATTCAGTAACTCTGATTGTGGTCCCTCTACATAGACCTTCCTCTAGAGTATTCAACAACTATGAGGTTCCTTCTGAAATTAATATTTCTCTAGTGTGCCCACCTGGCACGTTCTCTTCTTGAATTCCAGATAGCATTCAAGCACACACTCCTTGCGTTAGCTTCACATATTTTCAATACTCTGGTGTGCACTCCTTGCACTAGCCAAGAACTCATAACTCTCAGAAAACTCACACAAAGACATGGAATTCTATCCTTCTACTGCAAATGAAACATTTACACATATTCACAACATATAAATACATAGATAACATTCCTATAAAACACAGAAACTCACAAAGTCATACACAGAGATTCACATGCAGGAAAAATTGTTCTTTCATTAATATGAATGTCATATACAAATGTGTACAAGGCTATATTGTAAGAAAGTCCTAGCTCTTCTCCTCTCCTTGTCTTACAATGATTCTATGATCAATATTCAACATCCTTCACAACAACCTCAAATAGGGCATACATTACATACATTTATACAAGAGGTAACTCATCGAGCCTCCCTCCAAACTACACTAGTGGTGTTCAATCACCATTACAATGCTTATCTATTGAGGCTAATTACATTGAATGATCATGTATATTCTCAGATCTGAGTCACTTCTCAATATTTTTCCAACTCAAGCCTTAATAAAGGAAATTACACTCATCCTGCACAAAGGCCAACTTGGCTTTACTCCATCCTTACACCATTATTTTTTAAAATTTATTACATTGAAATTTAAAATACAAGAGAAAAATGATAGGGATGGTGCCTCTCTCTGTCTCCCTTCTTAAATGCCTTCTGAACTGTTGGATTGTTGGCACTTGATGAGGTGGGAAGATGCTCCTACATCATTCACTATTTATATTTCAGTATCAAGGGGCTATGCAATTCATTTCTCTAGTTTCAATCCCACTTCTTCACTCTTATGAGTATCACCCGATGCAATGAGTGCTAACTGGACTATTCAAATCATCAAAAGTATTTGTTATATGTAGCTAATATTCATGGATATGAGTCATAGATTAATGACTTACTCTACGTAGTTAATCCCCAAAATGATATATAATATGTTGCATAATGGAGGTCCCTCGATACATAAATAAAAATAGTGAATGGATCTATAACTGAATAGTTCCTAAGGAACAATACTTTCTAAGGTTTTGCAAATGGGGTAACAAGACAAGTGGGCTTGATTATGGTAAAAAATCCATAATTTAGCATGCTTGAGCCAGAGGAGTATTGGGATCGGTTACCACCCAGGAAGTCATGGTTATCGGGTGCAATCCCTCAAAGTGATGATTGAGGCTATGTGATTCATTTCACTATTTTCAATTCCACTTATTCACCCCTATGAGCATCACTTGATGCAATGAGTGCTAAGTAGACTATTCAAATCATGAGAATTATTCGTCAGTTGTGACTAATACTCATGGATATGGGTCAGAGATTAATGACTTACTCTATGAAGTTAATCCAAAAAATGATATCTAATATGGTTCACTATGGAATCTCCTCAATAGAAAATCTAGTGTCTACATGATAAATTATATGAGAAGAAAGCATAGTAGCGAGAGCCATAAAATTGTATTGTTCTAATCCATGGAGATTTAAACAACATATTGCATAATTGAAAAATATAAGATTCAGGTAACAAAGTAGATTATTTCTAGGTGTCACGATCTTGAGATATGCCCATGTGTTGGGTGTCTTGATTTTTTAGGTCTTCATCCAACCACATTCGGTTTGATGCAGTACCCTCAAAGTGTAGATTGTTCATGTGATCTTCTGCCCTGGTATCCTAAGCATCCTTTCAGAGTAAATATTGTTCATGTGATCTTCTTCCCTGGTATCCTAAGCATCCTGATTTTCAAAAGGACTGTAAACATTAAATTCTAGGTTGAAATCTTCCTTGTAGAAGATATCTATTTTTTCTTCCATGATGTTAAGTTGGTGCCTTCTTTATTCCTCAATAATCAATCTATAAAATATTTATTCATCCAATATATCTCTATTAATCTGTAAATTTTATTGCGACGAGTTATGGAATACCGTAGGTTCCAAAACCATCCGACCAATTACATTTCTATTTGATCTCTAGAAACCTCATAGCGTTTATGGTTGATAGTTTCTTCTAGTATGCTAGTCTTTCTTTTGTACTAGTAGAGAACCAATTCTTGTAGAGCTTTTAAGATATAACGTCTCCAATTTGGGCTCTTTTTTATGCTTAAGGGCATGGGAATACTTTTTTTTAGGCTTCAAAGATTATTTTCCTTTGGCCCTTTATTCGGAATTTCCTTCGGAATATAAATTTTTGCGGCTTTCAACCTTGTGACCTTCTTTTTTTTAAGCATTGCAACATTACCACTATTGTTAACTATTGTCCTCAAGTGTAAAATATTTTCTTCCTACAATCAATTCAAATTCCACACCATCAAAATATACAAGAAACATCCTCTTTAAGAAATTTTCTTCTACAATATCACTAATTCTCCACTCTATTGTAATCTCTTGAATCTTGTAAGGTATCATTGTGAAATATTCATCAAAAATCATGTTTTCATCTCGCTTCTCTTTCTTTTCATATTCCACTATAATACCAACATATTGTGCATAACGGGAACCAAAAAAACCCATAAACAATGCCTTCAAGGAATCTTCATCTCCTTCTAAACCACTCTCTTATAACTTATCATCTTCACCTACCATAGTCTTCTTTGTACCTCCACTAAATCAAAAAACAAATTACAAGGTTCAAGAAGCCCATTAAAAAGTGCGTACTCCTTAATAGATTTTGGCGACATCTCTTTTAATTTTATAACATATTTATGATCTTCTTTTTTCATGATTCCAATCACATGATCCAAATCTCTAACACAATGACTTCTCTTCTACATTTGACTAATGCATCCATTTTCTGTTGATTAAGGTTGGTTGTCATTGATGTTAACCCTTGAAGAAAGCCTCGTAGCACAAAGGTTTGGGTAATGGACCCAATATTGTTTGATGTAAATTTGACTCATTATTGTTTTTTCATGGTTGATAAGAAGTAAATATGGATGAACTCCAAAGTGGTCCCCT
>JZKD02S1713094.1:1053368-1065771 GCA_000966675.3 Picea glauca
AAGTTAGGGTTGTTGACTAATCCAAAACTAGGCATGTGAGACTAAAGAAAAGTTTGATGAAAATGCTAGTCTCTTGTTGTTAAAGTTAAGGAAGGTTTGTAGGAATGTGATAATACACACCAGGTCTATTATAGAGATACAAATCAGATTTGTATGATGAAATTGATGAGGGCTTTTGGTTGAGGTACATGTTGAGTACATGGTTGAGACAACTAGTTGATGAGTTGGCACATACATGAGGTGTATAGTTGATGATGTTGGTACATATTGATGATTCATAGTTGATCAGTAGTTGACACATGATTGGTACATAGTTGGTACATGGTTGGATGCACTTGTTTATGGTATAGGTTGATTACAGGTTGTTTGGTATAGGTTGGTGCATGGTTGATGCACTTGTTTATGGTACAGGTTGATTATAGGTTGAGGTACAGGTTGATGCATAGTTTATATTTATTGGTACATTTTTAGAGCGGTATATTTCACAATGATAGTGTGACAACGGTTCCATCATTCTACTTCTACTTTAGGGTGGCAGGACGGAGCAAGGATAGGTGGTTGTAGCCACATTCTGGTTGTAGATGGAGAACATAGGGGGTTATAGCCTCCTTTTGGTCGTAGCCAGAGAATTTGGGAGTTGGAGCTTCCTTTAGGTTGTAGCCTGAGAAACTAGGGGGTTGGATTCTCCTTCTAGTTGTAGCTGGAAAACAAAGGAAGTTGGTGCTTCCAATGAATGTAATTCTTCAATACATATAAGAAAAAGTATTCTGTGGTTTTCTCCCACTTTGGGTTTCCACGTAAAACACTGGTGTATTGTGTATGTGTATGATTGTTTATTTTTTCATTGCTCATTATTGGATGATAATTCTACATTGACATAACACTTGGATTAATTGGTTAAAAAAGGATTAAATTTCTCTATTACTGATTCACCCCCCTCTCAGTAATCCAACATTTTCCATATCAGATAGGGGACAATCTCCATTAACTTATAGAATAAACTCTTCATTGAACATATTTTTTTTCTTGATACACTATTCTTTATGAAAATTATTACCATGTCCAACTCCTTACATACTTTCTCTGCTCACTCTTTTCCTCTCTTTATTAATTTCCATCAATTCTTTCTTATCAACTTGTAAGACCATGTGGAAAATATTTCTTAAGGAAAAGTAGTTTTTTCTACAAATATCTTTTGAAATGGACAATTTCAAATAAATTCACAAACTTACAGGTATTCTCCACATCAACTCTTATACAAAACTAATATAGAGTAACTACTAACTTCTCACCTTGGTCATTTATTTCTTCTAATATTTCATTTTCTTTCAATACATAACCAAAATGGAATAGACTTGTGACTTTCCATAACCATCTATTCAAAATAATGTATTATGTATTTTATTCTTCTTTTTTTGTCCAAATGTAACTTGTCACACCACAAGGATGATTGATTCATCAATTTGGAACAAACAATCTCTAGTTCCTGGAACTTTTTAATTTTTAAGTATTCAAAATACTAGTGGATGCATTCACTCGACTTCCCTAACTCTTAAAAATTTGAACTTTCACAATACTCTAGAAATATCATGAAAGTATTCATTATCTTCACTTCCTCTACTTTTGATTTGGGAATACACTTTATCTTTGCACCTTTAACTTCTTCGATTCCATAACTTTAATTGGACTCTATCTTTCATATGTTCATCACTACACGCATCCTCTGAACCCACAAACATAGCACAAAACCTATTAAAGGAAACAATAAAATTATTATTAAATATATTGGCTATCAAAATATCTTTCATGGCTTTAGTGTTTGTCTCACCAAATATCAAAAGAAGTTATTCCCCACATATCCATTGTACATAGGTATGTATAGTATAATAGGTTCTACATGGATAGAAAGGAAGGGTAGAAAACAATAAAAAATCAGTCCACAACTAGAAAGGATTCAAATGCATGATCATTTGCATATTTTTGATATTCATACCACTAAAATGATAATTTATTTCCGTTAAAAATGTGAAAATAAAAAATTTGAAGAACCGAAAACAAGAGCACTTACTTATGAGGAAGTTATAAGCAAACTGTAGGATCTGGTAGAATAGAAGGATTGGAAGAAAAGGGAAGAGGCTCGACAAGTTGTTGTTTGTTGGACATGTAGTATTGAAAGAAGTTTTTGCATTTTTTATAAAGTTTTGAGGAAAAATACTAAGTATATGAAAAGTGCACAGAGGAAGAAGGAAAGCTAGAGAGAACGCAGCTGAGGTGCATCCAACAGGGAAATGTGAAAAAGTAGGAAAGTGTGCAGAAGCAGGAAAGTGTGCAAAAGGAAGACAATGCGCATCTCAGAGAATAAAAGTTAGAAGAATAAACCCAGAAGAATAAAGAAAGGAAATAAAGAATAACAAGAGAAATACAATCTGACATTCCAGAAATAGAAGAACAATAGAAAAACAACATGAAGGATGAAAAGTCGAAGAAAGTCATTGAATAACCAGTTAACTGAGCTTGCCATGCATTGTAATGGGATATTTTTGGGATGAATAGATTAGGGTTTTTAGCCCTATATTTTGATATAAATACGTAACAAGTTGGGATATTAGGGGTTCAATTAGCTGGTTCAGCTAGGTATTATTATGATGAAGTTTGATTATGATAGATTAGGTTATGTTACGGGATGATGGATACTGAGTCTAGAGTTATTGAATGTAAAAGGTGAAGGTTGAGAAGGATGAAGAAAGGAATGATAGAGATATGTTACAGAATCCTTTGTTGTCTATGTTTCTGGGTTTGATTATGAATACTAATTGCATGCATCGTAGAATAGCTTGATATGATAGTTAAGAATGGTGAAATGATTCACGAATGTGATAGTAAGAAATCTATACAATAACTAGAATATGATAAGTATCAAAATATGAATCATGAGTAAGTTAGTAAAAGAACATAACAGAGTTATGCATACAATATAATAAAGAAGAATGAACCAAATGTTTGTCTCCCATTCCCTTACCACTGCATAAGCATATTTCTTGCAGTCCCCATAGATACCTTGGGTGAGAATTCACCTACGCAAGCAGGTGATGCCAAAAGGGCCAGTGTCTGGTGGGTTTATTTGGTATTATATAAGTCGAACCATGGGTCTTACAACCCACACACAGAATAGAGCCAACAAATGGTTCTGTTGCTGGGACCAGGACTTTACGATTAAGGGGATGTTTTGGAGGTCGACTAAGAAGGATATATCAAAATGGTTGGAAAGGAAGGAACATGCATTCACACGAAAAGAGAATAGAAACCCTTGGATGAGTGACAAGAAATGGATGAAAAGGTATGTGTCCACAGATTTGCATGAAATTGTCTTTGGCGAATTTTCAGTTATTATGAAAAAGTGGCTAGAAATATTGGTGGAGAAAAATGGAAGGTTCGGCGCAGCATGGTCAAGGAATTGCACTCCAGAATTTTTAAGACAACTAAATTCTATAAGTAACCCAACTACACGAGCATTTAATTTTTGGTTGGATAGCGTACTAGGTGATTATGTTACAGAGTTTGCAGTAGATTGTATTCAATCATACATTGTCACAAAAAGGGAATTTTTCAAAGGTCCCTGTGGGAGGTTCTTGAACTCATTAAATAGGTGGATAAAGATGCTATTGTGTGAAAATAACGTAGTGGTGATGCAATCCTATTTCTAAGAAGTTCACACACATAGGGGAACTGGGGAATTACAGGAGGATCATCTGAGAAAAGGAAGGAAGCAATGAAAGAGGAAGGGAGGGACCGATGATGTAAGAAAAATATATACTAGAGGAAGGATACAAGTTTGGAGAGTTGTACTGAAGGAGGAGGTACAAGAGGTATAATACTAAGGATGAGAGAAGAGAGTTTTGCAGTGAGCCAGAGGGGAGAGAACCTTGTGCACTAGTCCAAATCATGGAGGTACCATAGCTAGGGGGAGGAGGAGAGGAGTTACAGTACATTATGATAATAGAAGATCTGACCAATCCTACTTAGATAGGATCCTACGTTGAATCCATGACCATGTTTGTGTCACCACAATTAGAAGTAAACTTTGAAGATTTTTCAAAAGAAATTGTAGTTAGCCAAGGAGGATCAAGTAGTAGCAGTCAGAATAGTGAAAGTAGTGCGTAGAATCAGAATTAGAGTCAACCACCATCACTAAGAGGAGGGACTACATTGAACAACATGGCTAGGGTGGAAAATACCGTTAGGTTTCTAGAGTTCCAAGGAATTGGGTCATAGGACCAAAAACAACACTTGTTTCTGTGCAAGACGATTTGGGCCGCAAAGAATGTACAATATGTATTTGTGAATATTGCACTATTAGAGACAACATTTAGAGGTCGTGCACTAGTATGGTATATGAAATTAGAGAGCACCACGAGTACACGATAGGCCGAGATGCTGGCATATATTAATCAAGAATTGATGAAGGAGTTCAAGAAGCCAAAGTAAGAGTCATGGTACATCATAGAATTGAAGAAGATCAAACAAGTACAAACATAGTCGGTATGGGATTTCGACTGAAGATTTAAGGATGTGATGGGTAGATTAACTTTCTAGATCCCAAATCAACAACACCAAGAATGGTTTATTGGAGGGATTCTACCACACATTCACAGGCCATTGATCTAGAAAAAGGTTGTGTCATATCCCAAGGCACTAGAGATTGCGATGGAACTGGAGTCATCTCCGGTGGGATATAGTGGGGGAATGAGACAAGTTCATACACAGTTGGATGCAATGGAAATTCAATTGGAAGAACTGACAAAGGGAAAGGAGAAACATAAGAAAGTATGGTGTACAAAATTTAGGACTGAAGGCCATCAGAAGGATGAATGCCCAACATTCATGCAATATTTGGTGACGAGAGAGATGAATCTACTTCCAGGAAGAGGATACTACGAGATATGTAAGAAATGGTGCCATCACCCAAAGGAGTTTCCACTACTACAGAAGTACTAGAGTACACTAAATAAATTATTCTGCATTTTTTGCAAATCTGTAGTGTTGGATAGACCGACGACACTGAGAGGGAGGGGGTGAATCAGTGTGAGGATCTTTTGACACTTCTTACAAAAATTTAGTTAGAAAGAATCATTACTCATCACTTCCATTCACACTTAGTTGCTTCAAAATAAACATATCTCAATAACATATATCAACAATAAGTAACTATGACTCATCACAATAATGAACATAAAGAACACCAGATATATGTGTAAACTTTTTGTATTATGTGTTAGAGGAGACTACAATCTCAGTGGTTTATCAACACCAACTCAAATGAGCACCAAATAAAATAGAGCACCAACTCTCATTGAAATACCCAACCTACTTATCTCAAGACCAACTGAGAAGAGGAATCCAACCCTCAAGTACAGGACCCAGCTTGTAGACAGAAACCAATATGCCAACAAGTACACAACCTATTTATTATATAGTATGTGTATGTATGCAACCTGCCTATACTGCAACATGCATATGTATGCATCCTTCTCTCTTTCATCCTGCGTAAACCTTCAGAAAACTAGGGTTTTTGAAACTTCACAACTTATTCCCTTCAAACCCTTTCTTCCTGTGTCACATCCTCTAGTTATTGTCACTGCAACCTGCCTATCATTGTCCAATCTGTACCATCACTAACCACAAACATATCTATACCATCCAATAATCTATGCATGCTCCTCATGAATACACCATCACACAACATAGAAACCCCTCAACCACATCAGAACATAGCAACTCAACCAACCAGCTACCATATTCAGAAATAAATACAACCATACAAAGAATGCCTCAAGCATTTACCATACCATGAGAAAATCTAAACATCAACACAACATATAACCATACTAGAACCTTTGTAGCATATCTGAACCTGTAGAATATTGTCCTGGACACCAGCATCTACTCAATATTTTCTTAGCCTTTTCAAATATACGTGCCCTAGCCATCTTCAGCCAACATATATGCATGCCCTGGACCATTGTAGCCCATGTACAGCTTTAGAAAACTAGGTTTTTCTGAACCTCTGAAACTTTCTCCATCAAACCTTAGACTTACAAAACTTCTGATGCGTCCATGAGTACCTACAATGAATCTAAAAATAGATCTTCAATATGCTCAAGATATTCACACCAAAAAGAGACCCTTCCTCTCTTATTTATACTCTTCAAATAGCTCCCTCAAAGGGTTATCCTCTAACCAACTTCCTTCTTTTAGGGATAAATCACTTCTAACTACTTGTCCACTTACAACCACGTTTCCACAAATAGTAAACTCTCTGCTTCTAGTTGCAAATAATTTATTTTTAATTGTTTTGTTGTTGCAACCACTTAACCCATGACTAACCACTTTGACTGGTCAAATTCTTCTAGGATATTCTAGAATAATTTGACTTCTTTGACCTTCTATGGGCTTCTAGATAACTCACGAGGGTTCTCAAACTTCACATGGTGATAACTCTCTAACCTTGAGGAGTTATGTGATGTTCCACATATCACTGGAAATAGAATGACGAGCACTATCAATCTAGAATAGTCTCACTTGAAAATTCACTGATATTCATTACATTATCCCTCAATCAAACTATACATTGTTGGGGATGCCAAACCACTTAACCATTTGGAATTCACATAGCCTCTTCCCTTGAGGGATTTCACCATAGGGGGGACCACTTTGGAGTTCATCCTTTTGGTACTTCCTATCAACCATGAAAAGACATAATTCTTTCTACACATCAATCCATATTACATCATACATCAATGACAAAACACCACTATCAATCCATATACACAATAATCCATCTATGAAATCAACCCATCTATGAAATCAACCATCAATGACACAATCCATCTATACATAAATGAAAACACATCATTATGACACCACTTGACATCAACCCTTTGAAATCAATACATTGACATCAATGACAACATAGTACAACATGTAGGACATAAGGAGAAGGATTGTTGTGTGTTTGACTTGATGAGGGAGTGTGCATATGATATGTATAGGATCCAGGACGAAAATGTTGCAACAGAAGCAAGGGCTCCACAATAAAACAATCAAATAGGTTTCAATCAAGGGAATAGAGAAAACTTTGGTTGAGGTCAAGGTAGAGGGAATTTTGGAAGAGGAGGAAGAGGACCGATTATATGTTATAACTATAATCGACCTAGACACTTGACCCGCGATTGCCAAAATCCATCCATGACGTGAACATATTGCAGAGCAATGGATCATTCGATAGAATATTGTCCCTAACTAGTTGTGAAGTGGAAGTCTAGAGGAAACCAGAACCCAAATCCAAATCAGAATGTGTAGAAGATATCAGTCGAACGACGTAATGAAGGAACTAGAGTAGCCATTGTTACGCATGGAATATCTAGGACAGGGACTGATAGGACAGATGAAGGAAAACAGACTGAACAATGGGTAAGAAATTCAGTAGGAACCATGCCAGCAATTACATATCAAATTTCCACACCTAGGTACCTCGCCCTAAGTGTCGCAAGTGTCGTAAAAGTGTCATATGCACCTTTTCAAGTGTCGCATACACCTCGACACCATGCAATAACATATGTTACAATCCCTAGTCAATGTGGAGGAGAAATATATTATATGAAGGTCAAAATACTATGTGCACATGAATTATTATTAATATTCATGAAAAGGAAATTAATTTAGTGTAAGAATCCACCTCACATTTAGTTTCATATTTTTTAGGGAGGTTGAGGATATCTTGGATGGTTGATATATTTATTCCTTAAAATCCTTGAGAGATATTTCCTCCCTAAAATCCTTAATAGATATTTTCTCCCTAAATATCTTGGAGATCCCATTTTATTGGATCTGATGAGTGATCCTCTCCATGTTGGTTAAGCCTCCAAATCCTATATAATGAGGGCTTTGACATGGAAAAGGAGAGGCATATTAGAGGTATCAAACTTATGATATTGGGAGGAAGCTTTGGATATCAAACTTATGATCTTAGGAGCATCATGCAAGGGTTGGACAAGGAGGTCTTGGAGAGGCTGTTGCAACTACATCTATAGATTGTAAGTGTCTTTTTAATGTTCTCATTAATATATGAATGGCCTATTTCCTTCTAGTTTATGTATCTCTACATATGCTTGTCTACTGTAGATGAATTGGTTTAATCTAGTATGCTAGAGTAGGAGTTTACTTGTGTCTCTTTGTTGTCTGTGGTTTGCAGGTATCAAGTTGTGCGAATGAGTTTGGAGATCAAGATCGAATTGGAGCAGCGAGGACAAACAACAGAAATAGGTGCATCACACCTTTTCTCCCTCTCTCTCTTTTCAACTAGTTAAGCAAATCTCAAAGGGATGTTAGTGTCCATTTTCATCTTTCTCTCTCAGTATTAGGGATCTAGAATTCGAGGGAAGATCCACCTGTCTGCAGGGGGATTTTTCTATAACAGAAATCGACGACTCCATTGGGGAAGGACAATGACTTGTATTTACTCGAATTGTTTCTTCCTTTTTCCCACTTTTAGATAATTTTTATTGTTTGTTCCAGATCTATTTCCTTTCTCCCCTCTTCATTGAAAATTTCACAAAATTCTAGGAATTCTCAGTGAATTTTTCTGAGTTTTAAGCCTCTGTTCTGAGTTTCTGGGAAGGGTAGCTCTCCCCTGGAGTGTATATCAGAGCATTGATATGTAATCAGAGCTCCCCAGCAGTGTATATCACAGTGATACAACGCTCTATACCCTTGAATATAGGAGTGGTGATCCCCTTTTTTGGTGATTTCTACCCTTTTCTACTTAGTTTTTCTCAGCCCTTTGTTGGAGTTCTTTTGCCCAGAGTTTGTACTTTGTCTTGTGGCTTTGTTTGGGTTTCTTTTGTTTTGAAGAAACTCACAATTTCTTTTATTTTATATTTGAAATAAAAAGTTTTAATTTCTTTCTTTGCATTAGATTGGGGGCATCTTTGCATTTGAAGTAGTGAAATTGCATAGTTTTTGGCATTTTTTGGTCATGGCCAAGAATCATGTATTGGTGTACAGTCTCTTTGGATAATTTCTTGAGGATCTTGATATCGATGACTTTAATAAAATTTTGAGACATTGTGCATATGGGAATGATATTTAATGTTTTCTCCTTCTCGTAATATAGCTTTCATAGAAGTGAAATATATGCGTTCTCATTTCTTTTAATTGTTTAGAGTTGGTCAAAACATCATTTAGTCCATGCCATTTTCCTCTTGAGTAATAACACCTTAATAAAATTTACACGTTAATTAAAATCTACCTAGAAACTTTTATTTCTAGGTCTCTTTGCAAACTACATTAGATTAGTGGTAGGGATTTGGACTAGGTGTGAAAGATAACTTTCCAAAGCTGTAAACAAACATAGAATCTTGAGTTAAGGAGAAGTAAAATCCATTTACTACACTTTGTCTTGGGAATCCCTTCTCACACAAGGTTTAATCACGAGGTCGCATTAATACCAGCATACTTACTAACCCTGCTTTGTTGGTCTTGGTGTAGTGGTTACACATATTATTGGGGGTCACTTGAGAAAACAACCCTGTGCAGGCCTTCTCAAGTCAATTTCAGGCTCAGTTACCCTACCCTTGCACATATATTAGACTATCGACTGTTTCACCAGGAATCATTGTTGTATTTGGTAACCTTAGTGGCCTTTTGTTAGGGTCAATACACGAGGTGACGGTGAAGAGGACAGTCTTCGATGTACCTGGAATAGACGTTGGCCAAAATCACTCGGGCTCCTTGGAGGGTAAATCCACATTTATTGTGTGGAAGCTTGCACCAAGGCGTAAGTTTGTTAAGCAGGTCGTCAACATAACTTTTCCACCCACTGTATCTTATCCCCTTCTTACATTATTCCCACGACGTTGGATTTCATCACCAACTAGTGCGTTCATTGTGAGAAGGTTTTGTTTGTTTGCTTGCTTCCTAGATTTTTAGCGTTTGTTGTATGTTTTCCCTAGAAGACTCTAGGTTGGATCTGTTTTTAATGACGTAAGTTCCTAGAATGACCAATGAAGAAACCCCTGCTCTAGGGGAACCTTTTGTTTTTCCTTCTTATAGAAATGTTGGTCCTCCTTACATTGCTACTTTGAGCCTTCCAGGTCTCACAATTGGGTTACCAGTATGGTTTTTTTCCACTCCGGTAATCCCGAATGCAGCAAGTGCTTCGGTTGTAAGCACTTCCCCGCAAGAACATCAACCTCATGTTGATCCTTCACCTTATTCACCAGTAATATCTTCTTTGACTTATTAACTTGCAAGGTATTCTTCCGTTTCATCTTCTTTGCCGAGTGAAATATCTAAAGCTAGTAACCCGATGAATAAGAAGAAGAAAAAAAGGAAGATTAAGAAGAAGAAAAATAAGCAAGGGTATAAACTTCCAACCACTGCCAAACAACAAACAACTACTGTTAATCATGCTGGGAGTGTTGATTATGCCAAGATGACCCAAACAACCCGTAATCCCAAGTACCCTTGCAGGCTTTGCAAGGGTAACTACTTTCTGTTGGATTTCCCTGGTCTCCCCAAGGTCTTGGAAATGTGGTCTTCCACATCATCATCCCCTGCAGGACATGCTCATGACACCCTGTTAGCTAGTGACATTACGGTTGGTAAAAAGAAGAGAACTATAAAATTTCCTTGCTTTTTATGTGAAGGTGATCATTACTCTCACCTTTTCCCTCATATAGGCGAGGCTTATTATATTTTGGAAAAGATTCAACTTCCAACTGGTTATTGCAATATTTCTCCCAACCCATCATTAGTTAATGGACTGGTTAATCCGGTTCCATCCCCGATCAGTCTGGTTGATTAGGTGGTCAATCTGGTTTCATCCTCAGTTGAACCACTAACAAAAGTAGTTGATCTAGTTCCGTCATCGATCATGCCTACTCTTCATCAGAAGAGTGCCAAAGTGGTCGATCTAGTTATATCATCAATCGATCCCACTCCTCCCTTTAGGAGTTCCAAAGTGTTTTATCCAATTCCATCATCGATCGATCCCACTCCTCTTCTGAAGAGTGACAAAGTGGTCGATATAGTTTTTCCATCAGTCGATCCCACTACTCCCTTGAAGAGTGCAACCAAAGTGGTTGATCCGGTTCCACCATCGTTCGATCCCACTCCTCCCTTTAAGAGTGCAACCAAGGTGGTTGATCCAGTTCCGTCATTGGTCGATCCCACTCTTCATTCAAAGAGTGAGGATGTCTCTCAGGTCTCCCTCACTAATACCGATTCACCCAGACAAGGGGGCACTTTTCCCATCTCGATGGCACCCCCTTCAAGCAATCAGATGATTTCTATCAATTGGAATCATTTGACAGAACCTCGTCTTACATTCCTTTCCAAATCACTATGCAAGTTTGTGATAGGAATATTCCTAGCACTATAATAGACAAAGGTGATTATGTTAGCATCTTATCCAAGAATGCTTGGAAAGCTTTTGGTTCCTCGTAACTTGCGTCTGTGACTCAAAATATGTTGACCTTTGAAATAAAAGTTGGTCAACCTTTAGGGATCCTTCATCGGTTTCCAGTTACTTTTGGAGGAAAAATGGTCTACGTCAATGTGATGGTAGTTCATGACCCCTTGGACTTTAACCTGCTCCTCGGGTGAGACTATTTCTACGTTATGAGATCTTTTTTTTCCACTCTCTTTTGAGTGATGTGTTTCCCTCAAAATGGAAACATAGTAATGATTGACCAGGTTTCATTCATTGGCACTCATCTGATGGGAAAAAAACCACCTTCCTTCAATGGTCCATACATGCCAATGATGTTCGCCCCACCACGGGTCAATTATGTAATGACCTACCCCATGTGTTCAACCCCACATGAGAGGGAATATCTCCCTTATCCTAACTTAGATCCGGTAGTTGGCATGGTCATCTATTCGATAGGTGTATTATAGCCAGATCTCCCTACCCTTATCGAAGTTGTCAACATGTTTTCATTCCAGACTGTTTTTCTTCCATCTAGTGAAGATCTCTTGGAAGCCATCATTGACGTTTGTCCCTTGACATGTATTCCTTCCAGAGCATTGTCCTCTTGGAAGCCATGATCAAGCATACGTATTGAGCATATTTTTTCTTCTATGTGGTAAGCTCGTTAAAAAATGAAACAAAATCTATGAGCATAGTTTTTCTTCTCTGTGGCAAGATCATTAAAAAATCTTCAAACATAGTTTTTCTCTCTGTAGCAAGCTTGTTAAAAAATGAAACAGAAATCAGGGGATTGAACCTGGAGCCATGAGCATATTTTTGGTTCTCTGTGGAAAGCTCATTAAAAAATGAAACAAAGATCTTGAGCATAGTTCTTTTCCTGTGTCAAGCTAGTTAAAAAATGAAACAGTCACC
>JZKD02S1713094.1:1084772-1105278 GCA_000966675.3 Picea glauca
GATCTCCCCTTTTAAACCCTCCATCATCTCTTGTAGTTCATCTTTTGTTACTATCTTCTTTTTTAAATCATTTATGTCCCTATGCATTTCTTCACCTTCATCAAGAGTCCAAGTATGATTTTTTGGAGGCTTATTTGGTGTAGAAGTTCCCTTTTTGGGTGGCATGTTGGCAAAGTATCACTTTTGAACCTTGATTTTGAGGTGGTTCTGCTAGACAATCTTTCTTCTATTGTATCTTCGAAGTTTCATCCCTTCTGGGTATGAAACTTTTGTTTATGTAGTTCTCTAATATTTCTTCTCTGCAATTCCATAGGTCTTATCAAAATTGGATGTGCCAAGTGGAATTTACGGTAACTTCCCCACAACTTGCAAATTTTTGGACTTTCCAAGAGAGATCACTTGTATAGCGTGCCCCGCACAAAATAATTGGTATAAATTCTAAAACTCACACTAGAAATACTAGATATTGTCCACGATCCAATGAAACCAGTCCCACTCAATTTGGATACTCTAGGAAGAAGTTATGATTGTTTTACCTGGAACACCTTCTTGAGACTAGTCAATAGGACTAGTCAAATACCCTATCTTACACAAGGTGTATATACAAATTTAAGATGACCCAGAAGCTTAACCTTTTACCACAGATACCTTACTAATGTCTGTAAATATCCTCCATATTTCAGGGTCTAAAACGTTACAAAAAGGTTTCTATAGTGAAAATTCCACAATGACTTAGTTCAGGATGATTCCAGAACCCTATCTTGTACAAGTTGTATCTCTGAAAGTGTAAGGCCGAAGGAGATGAATTTTGAGCCCAACTTACCTTGATATGTCTACTAAACATCCTCCAAGCCGTTCCTTCTAAAACATTGTAGAAAAAAAGTTATATCAAAAATTCCAAGGTGTCTCATATGTAGCAGCGAAACCCCAAGACCTTGAGCTCTGATACCATATGTTAAGAACCAAATATCAATATATCTTAGAAAAACCTCAGAAAAAATACTCAACGCCTTGAAAAAGAGATAATTTTAGATAATAAGCCTCTTCGAGGGGGCAACCTCCTTTTACCCCAGTTAAATGTTCAAGTATAAGATGATTCAAAATGAAAAATTATCCTTGGTATATATAGGAGACTAGGAGGTATAATTACAACTAATGGCCTAAAACCAACATAAATAAAATAACATTACTAATATAATATGCCCCAATTAAGGGGTAATTAGCCAATATTAGGGCTTAACAAAGAGCCTCATAAAGATCATCAAAAGACTGTTAGAAGACAACAAGAAAGCCTGGAATTTGAAGTTGAAGCTTGCATTGTGGGCTGACAGAGTGACCACAAAAAGATCCCTGGGCATTTCTCCATTCCATCTAGTGTATGGCATTGAGGCAATATTTCCTGCTCAGCTTGCTTTGCCTGTGGCGAAGTTCCTCCAGGACTACCAAGGGGAACCTAATTGCATGGTCAGGAAGACACTGCAACTGGTAGAAGTGCAGCAGACCAGGGAGTAGCTGCTGGATAAAGCACGAGACCATCAACAGAAAACAAAATGAGCTTTCAACAAGGGCACAAGAAAGGAAAATTTCCAGTTGGGGGATCTGGTGCTCAAATGGGATGCACCCAAGCAAGAAAAGGGAAAACATGGTAAATTTTAAGCCCTTTGGATCGTTGCCTTCAATATTTCTGAGGCATTTCCAAATAATACTTACAGGCTGTAGAGTTTGAAGGGTGATGAAGTTTTGGGTGGCCCTGTAAATGGGCACTTCCTGATTTTTTTTTTGTTTGAAGCCGCAGTCCACATCCCACCATTGTAAACACTGTTCCTGCTTTATGTTTAGTTTGTTTTTGGCAGCCCACGGGGAGCATGCCATCCCCTATGGACCCAAATGTTATCACATAAGGTTGTCAGAGTCTTGTGATTTTGTGGTTCCTACCTAAGTCTGTAATTTTGCTCATCACTCCTCCTTTTGCAGACCCAAGCGTAAGTTTTTCCTTTTGGCTTGTAGTTGTTCTTCTGTTTGCCTTCATCCATTTGATCGACATGTTTTCCTTGTTGGCTTGCCTAAGAAGTATCAGCCCTAAGCCTTTATGTTCTCTTCAAGGTCGATCACTTCTCTCCATACCTTTGTCACTAATCCTTTTTCCTTCTCGAGCCCTCAGCCATTCATCCAAGCATTCATTTACTGAGACCGCAACCAAAAGCAAAAATGCAACACTTAGAATGGTCTAATATGGGCTCGAATTAAGCGAGCGAGCAGGTCTGGTTTGGTGGGGAAATTCAAAATTCAGAGATCAATGATGAGTAATAATCGCAGGAATCGGGAGTTTGAAACATTGTTTAAATTACTTGTAAAGATCTAAAACCCCGAAATCTAAAATCAGCAGGAGCTGTCCAATCTAGCAAGGCACGCGGCACCAGATTCGAAAAGCGAAAGAAGTCATTTTGGGAAGACTGAAGTGAGAAATGTTAATATCCCTAGATCCTGAAATGTTGATATCCCGAGTCCCAAAATGTCGATGGTCCGAGATCCTGAAATGTCGATATTTACCTGGGTCGTCCGATCGAAAGGGACGTGTGTCATCCGATCCAGGGGATCGCGATTTCGCGAAACAGAGGTTTTAGTATGAAGCTTGACGCGACTTCACGAAGCATGAAATCGCAATGCGCCCAGTAGTTGGGCCCATGGTCATAGCTCAAGGTCATATGGAAGCAGGTCCAGAAGGAAAGATTGACACCCATAGAGTAGAGCCGACCAAGGTGGAGTTCTGAGGAAGAAATCACAGCCATACGATGCAAAGCAGATCCAGCTGTCCATCTTTGTTAGTCATTTCGCAGGATCGAGCATCAGGTTATTTGAAATCAAGGGGAGTGAAAACTCCCGAAAATAGAAATCCCAAAATTTAGTATGGGATAAGCATAAGCTTATGGCCCGAGATCGCGTGGGGTAATGAAAAAGAGCTGCGCAAAATACCAAAGCAGCCAAATTGATCATAGAGAAGGACTTGCGTGGCCTCGAGGTGCCAAAATTGATTCAAAGGAGTTGTGAGCTAGCCTGGAATATTCATGGGTGTCAGGCTTCTTCCCAATCCCAATGAAAGTAGTTAATGAAAATAGGGAAGGTGGTTGAAACCTCATTTCACCACATAAATAGAAAGCATCGAAGAATTGGCCGTGGAGGCAAACTATCAGCCAGCGGCTCCCCTGTCAACGGATTTTCGTGCAAGGCCCATACCGATCAGATCTTGCACCTAACAGAATAATGTCTACATAGTCTGACAACGAAGATGTAGACGACAAGCCTTGGATGCAGTGGCCAGATCACACTCCTGGTGGTGGCGAGCTATTCTGAGTATAAATACTCAGTTTTGGTATTTTCTTATGGTCATCAATTGGTTGAGAAGAGCTCCCTATTTTGTAATGTTATGATGCTAGAACTGTTCTCTAGTTATGTATAAGATTTGAGACTTTCAGATCAATAGAAGTCATCATTTTTTCATCTCTTTGTTAAAATTGTGCTAAAACACTCGGGCATGCAAGATTCAGTCGAGGGTTTTTATGTTGTTATAATGTAGGTTTGATTGCAGCGGTATCGCAACCAGTTTTAGTCAGCTTCCTTGTGATATTTTTCTCTCTTACAGTGAATGGCTCGGGCATAGAGGATCCAGTCAAGTTGTTGTAGCCTCATAGTGATGTAGGTTTGATCATTTTTTTGTTATGACTATGTTGTTTGGACATATTTCAGTGTCTGAAACTTGAGATTAAGAGTGATATTGAGCCTGAGTTTTTCTTCTCCAAATTGCTTGAAGGCCTGATGCCCATAGCAGTCTTGTCCATTTTTCTTACTAAGTCTTCCCTCTTCTCGCATTTAAACTCAATTCACTGACTAAAGTTAGTTGTGGACCTCACTTCCCTGTACATTTCTTGTCCAGTTATGTGTTGAACATCATTCATATATTGAGTTTTTTCCATTGACCTCCACTCATATAAATCAAACATCCACCAAAAACTGATGGGTACTGGGCTTACCTCTGTCGCAATCCAGAGGTGACTTCTAGTGCTAACAAGCCCCAATCCCAATCTACATGACAAACGCATTGAAATTTTCATTAATATGTAACAGACTTTTATTTTTTTATATATTTCAAAATTTATAGTAGTGTGTAACAAACTTTTATTTTTTGACATATTTCAAATAAAATTGTTTTCTTATCTCTTTTTAAATTTATGTCCTCATACATTTTTATCTTTCACCGGTCTATATGACAAATGCATTTAAATTTCCAAATTTTTTCTTCCACTATGAACAAATTGCATTTTGTTATATACTTTCAAAAAATAAATGGTGTTGTACATGCCAAGCATCATTTACTGCATGGATACCACCTGTGCTTCATGCTGCTCTGCGGGGTCGTGCCTTAGCGCTAATGAAATTTTATGCCCTATGTTTCGTGATATACATGTTGCACACAACATTTCCATGATATACATTTTTCACTGAACACTTCTGTCATTTACAATTCAACCCCAATTTCCACAATTTATCTTGTTCTGCGGGGTCTCACCTTAGTGGTAACGAAATTTTATGCCCCATGTTCCATGATATACATGTTGCACACAACATTTCCATGATATACATTTTTCACCGAACACTTCCGTCATTTACAATTCGACCCCATTTTCCACAATTTACCTTATAACCTCCTTGGCAGGGACTATGCTGCCACACAACCTTGTTAAACTAGCATTCAAATACCTTTACTAAAGGGTTGAATCACACCATATCTCAAAATTTATGCCATATAATATGATTATTAAAAACCATATTGTATCATTCCAAAATTTATGCCACTTTAAAATATTCGAATCACCCATATATGGAGACTTTAAAACATTAAAGTGGATTTAATAGGTGTGGTGATATAAAAATGGGTCGAAGACTTTGTAAAATGGTTATTTTAACCATATTTAATATCCCTTACCATATAATATGGATATTTCAACCATATATGCAACAGTTTTCAAAAACGTTTATGCCAAGTGGATGGAAAACCATAAAATATGGTTGTTAAACCATATTACAAGAAACTAAGATATGCGTTGTAAAGGCCACGAATGTCATATGCCCTCTAAGTGGGTTTAATGTTAGGATATGGTTTATTTAAAACCATATTTAAAGATTTAACCGAAGATTGTATGCACAATATTTGCAATTTGATGCCAAGAATTGGGGTCTGTTGGGATTCGATCCTTGGACCAACTCTTTTATAAGAAAAAGGTTTACCACTGTACTACAGGTCGATGTAGTATAAAGCAGAGCAATGTTATTTATGCAGAGAAAACCAACGAATTAATAGAACTTTGGAGGCCATTTTTGGAGGCTATACTCAACCTTTTTCAGTGTCGTTAGTTGCATTGGATTTCCGAGGTCGAGAAGAACGCAGTGAGATCATTATGAATTACATTTGATGTACTTTTCATGTACTTTGTAAGCATTGAAGAATTAATAAAGAAGCTTCTGCCACTGATACAAAGGCCTGGAGACGTAGGCAATTTTTTGTTGAACTCCGTTATCAACTTATCTTGTTATGTTTTTTTGTTGTTTATGCTTTATTTCAGATCTGTATATGTGCATATGGTTGTTATGATTCTTCTATATTTCTTCCTCTTTCATTAAGCTTACTAATTGGTTAATCAAAACATGCTTAATAACTCAACCATAGTCGTGTAAAATATCTTTTCGGATCAGACTAGGGGGTTTCCCTTGTGTTCGACGACAATAAATCTATTCACACATTGGGATTAGTGCAGTGTATTGGATTCCATTAGTATTATTGGTGGTTTCCTCTCATTTGTCAACAGTATTCCTCATTGGTTTCTATTCAAAGGATCTCTTTCATGCACTACTTGCATCGGGTGCATGCAGGAGATGCACAAGGTCGTTGGTTCGTGAACATCCTCTTCATCCAAAATCCTCCAAATCATCAAGCTATTTATTTGTACCTCTTGTTGACTGATGAGATATGCCTTAATTATCTCCTTTCAATGGGTCTCCTTCCATCGACTTCAGCTCATCTATTCTGGAAACAAATCCTAGAGTCCTATGAGTACCTAGAGGCTTGCAGTCATTAGTGGTAGTTTCTCCCGCCATCGACAGTTGGGAATACATCAATGTCTCCTGCTCAATGGGTTCTTCAAGTGTTCGAATTCAACACCTTTATTCACACTTGTAAGAATGTACTCGGTGCCTTGATACCTATTTTCATTATCGATAGTTTGTCTCGTGTTTGTTAATGGTATACATTAATGACCGATAATCAAACAAAGTCTCATTGTGTTCGACTTCAAACCCTCTATTCACATGATGTAGACTTGCACCTTTGGAGGATAGTGTAGAAGACATTCAGTTTACAGTAGCATATTTCCTAAGCTCTTTCTATCGTTCATTGGACCAATACTTATATGACTTCAATGATCATGGGAGATCATATTGTACTCCATTATATATAGATATATTCATATTGATTTTGAGATTGGTTTCACTAGTCCTTGTTCATGAATATGACAGCCTATGCCATGTGTCTACTTTGTATTTCCTGTTCATGGCCATGAGCATCTATTTGGTATAGTTTCACATGGATACATAATGCAATTCAAATTGGAAGCCATGTGCACAAAGTCATTATGGATTATAATATCCTCATGAGAAACTAGAACTTCCAGCTGAGTCTCCATTACTCCACTTCTGGGAATTATAATGTATTTTTTCCATCACAGATACTCCTCTGACCTCAAACATTATGGGGCATCTGCTATAGAAAATTTTTCCTCACCCCATGAAACTTGTTGGGATGGCCTTTCCATTTCCCTATGCAGACTTGAAGTCCCCTTTTTGTACCTTCTAGAGACAAAAAATCATATTTTTTCACATATATGCTCCCTACCAGTTATGCAACATGCATATACATAGGTTTCTCCACTACAACCCATGTACATCGGGTTTGGTGCTCAAAATTAAAAATTGTGTCGATTTTCCATGTCACATCACAGGATCCATGATCCTTGACCTTCTATATACTGGAAATGTTCTGACTCGGCCCTTCAGTTCCATTTGAAGCCTATAAATTGGGCCATATTCAAGCCATGGAAAGGGAAGAGAATTCAACTTTTGAGAGAAAAGATACTCTAGAGAAATTAGCTTCACATTGAGTCTGCATCCCTTTAACCTTGAAAGTCTGAACACATTGTTCAACCCCCAAGCTCTTCCTTCTTTGATGGAGAACTTCATTGTCTCCTTTATATGATCTTTCCTTTGGTGGAGAATTAAAGTGGTGGAGGCCTAGCTGGAGGGACTTAGTTTCTCAGTTCCGATGTGTGCCTTTATAGAAGTTTGTCACTTATACACTTTTGTTGATCATTTTTAATAGAAATACTATTTTCTCTTCCAATTGATATCTTGCAAATATTTGAATTGTTATTCCATGGGCATATTTTTCATGAATGTTAATGGATTATGTTATTTTATATGCTAACATTATATATTATCACCATATTCTTGCGTGTCTTGTTTTTTTAGGACAAGTTGCATGTATAAAAATTTGAGTTGCGTGCTCAATGGTGGTTTTCATTGAATGTTCGAACGAGGTAGGTTCTTGATCTTGTCCTGTTAGAATTTCATTTATATAGCATACTTGGGATTACAGTTGATTTCTATGTGTCATTTTGTTTGTTTTGGTTTACCCCATGACACACAAAAACCAACTCTAATCCCAAGTATTCTATATAAATGAAATGCTAATAGGACAAGATCAAGAGCCTACCTCGTTCAGACATTCGATGAAGACCATCGTTGAGCACGCAACTCAAAGATTTATACCTTCAACTTGTCCTCAACAACCAAGATACAGAATCATATGGTGATAATATATAATGTTAGCATATAAAATATCATAATTCATTAACATTCATGAAAAATATGCCCATGGAATAATAATTCAAATATTTTCAAGATATCAATTAGATGAGAAAAGAGTATTTCTATTAAAAATGATCAACAAAAGTGTATAAGTGACAAGCTTCTATAACAACACACATCAGAACCAAGAAACTAAGTCCCACCAATTGGGCCTCCACCACTTCAATCCTCCACCAAAGGCAAGCTCATATAAAGGAGACAATGAAGTATCCATCAAAGAAGGAAGAGATTGGGGGTTGAACAATGTGTTCAGACTTTCAAGGATAAAGGGATGCAGAATCAATGTGAAGTGAAATTTCTCCAGAGTATCTTTGCTCTCAAAAGTTGAATTCTCTTCCCTTTCCACAACTTGGATATGGCCCAATTTATATCCTTCAAATGGAACTGAAGGGCCGAGTCAGAATGTTTCCAGTATATGGAAGGTCAAGGATCATAGATCCCATGACGTGACATCGAAACCCGACACAATTTTTAATTTTGAGCACCAAACCTGATGTACGTAGGTTGTAGTGGAGCAACCTGTGTATACGCATGTTGTCTAACCGATAGGGCACATATATGTGAAAAAATATGATTTTTTTTCTCTGGAAGGTACACAAAGGGGACTTCAAGTATGTATAGAGAAATGGAAAGGCCATCCTAGCAAGTTGCATGGGGTGAGGAAATTTTTTCTATAACAAGTGGTAAGTATAGTCAGGAATGGTATTATGGCTCTTTAAGGGACTTCCTAGTAGCAAACCCATCCCCAAGGAAAACCACTTCCTAGGGGAGAATGTTAACCACCAAGGTGAAGCAGGGAAAAAAGCATAATGTCCAAGAATATATCATGAAATCTAGAGAAATCTAAGATACAACATACTCAACTAGCTTAAATATTGAAATTATGCTCACCATAATATTGACTTGTACCTCATGGAGCAAGGCCCACTCCCTTCCAAAATCTAGATGATGTGGTGGATTCTATCTGGAAGTCTATGACCATTTGTGGTGGTGAGAGGGGTGTCCATCTATGAAAAAGGTTATTGTAGGTCATGTAGTCTCTCAACACTCCATATATTCAACCTGAGGGCCTAGAGACATAATCTCCTTACTTATCCACAAAATGGGGATAACATCTGGCTCCTACTTGGGAACATGTGCTCACCATAGAGTGCATGAGAACTGCAACATCTCCTGGTAGACCTGTTCCTGGAAGGACACATCAAACTTTCAAGTGTAGTATGGCCTACTCATCCTTGTTCTCATATGATCATAATCAAAACCAACTAAGCTAGAAAAACAAAATTTTGACATTTTTTCGAAAAATTTCTAAGGTAGGCATGAAATCAATAATGCAAGTAGAGAAAAATGAAAATGAAATGCATCTAAACTAGTGTGAGCAATCAAGATGAAAATGCAGAGAATCAAAATGACTTACCTACTTACCTAGGGCATGAGCCCTGAAGAAGTCATGTGACCTGGATGTGAGGTCGGACAAGAGACCCATCTACTAGTAGTGGCATCATTCTCCCATCTAATGATGTTAGATAATACCTTTCTTTGTCATACTTCTTCCTGACGATGTAAGGTCCAAGCCATGAATTGTTATCTTTCTGGTCATATATGGGCTTGCCCTTTCTTTTGTTCCACACAAGATTTCCTTCATTGAAATCGATGTAAGATGTATTCTCATTGTATGGAAGCTCTATGTGGATTGTCTCTTTGACAATTTATCCATGTTTCTTATCTTATTTCTTCAAAATTTGGATAGACCCTAGTTCCTTCCCATGGTATTTTGCAAGTTTCTCTTTGTATTGATTTTTCCATGGAAGAAGAATGTCTATGGAGTCCTCCAACATAAAGGGTAGCTCAGATGAATCATACTCAATGGTCTGTGGGAGCACATCATAATCACATTCGCTAGCATAATCAAGACCATCAAGATCCATCACGTGTCTATCAACTTTATCTCGATTGTATAGTATCTGAAAAGTACCATATCCCATAAGAATGTGTGCATGGGTGAGATCCATGCTAAGGAAACCCCCAAGAGCAGTAGACCAGATCCTAGATAAGAGAATCCCCTAAGAATATGGAACATCGATCACTACTATGTCCATGAGAATGTTGATATGTAGAAAATAAATCAAGAAAACCTCAATGTTCTCACATACCCCGAGAACTTTGACTTTTTTGCAATTAATTCCACACAAATTGCCATAAGGTCAGGTTGTCTTCAAACCAAGATATTTCTTTACCTTCAATGATATGACATTTGTCGAGGCCCCTGAATCAACCATGCAGTTGTTCAATAATATTCAATTCATTCCTAATGAGAGATAGAAGGGAGGGTTCTTGTCCCTTGGTCTATCAAGATACATAGTTTTCAATATGATGGGAGGATCCTCCATCTCGAATGGAACCTGTAATATCCTCAAATTTTCCCTTTTTACGGAAGGGATATTACACATCTTTGTCACTGGAACCATCATATTCATTTTTCCAAACATGCTTGCAACATCTATATTCAAATGAATTTCATCTGTAGGAGTTGTCTTAGGAAGCAACTCACATATCGGTGGTGGAGGTGGTGGATCCACCTTTTCTACTGATGGAAGAGGAGTATTAGGCTATGATGGAGGGGTTGAAGAATTTTTTCTTCTGTAGGTTAGAATTTCCCTCCTCCTCATTTCCTTATTTTGATCATCTATCAATTTACTTAAGTCTCAGAGTCTTCCCTCTCTTTCTCCTATTCTTCTCTCTTCATTAATCTGTTCTTGGGTAAGTTTTTCATCATTGAAATTGAAAATCATGAAGTTTATATCATCAGGATAATCTTTGTTTTTTCAGGGTAACTCATCTTCCTTGTGGGGTTATTGGCATGGGAGACACCAAGATTCTATATCAACTTTCCCAAGAGGTTTCAAAGTATCTAGGGCCTTTTCCTCTTGTTGATGTCTTGGTTTCCAACTAGTGGCATCCCTCTGTTGTCTGGAAAACTAAGGTTTGGAAGGAGATTGATTTATTTCCACCGTATTCATATAGTTCATAAGCTAATTTTTCACTTGAACAAAATGAGTATTCATTTGGTCTATATTTTGAGTAAGGAGAGAAATCGGATCAGGAACACTTTTGTTGGAAACCCTCGTCCTTGATTTTGTCTTGTTATGAGGGTACTGAAAAGGTTTTATTTTTGAATCAAGGAGATTCTCTTCAATTTCAATACTGAACTTTTTGTCCTCTTCCAATGATGTGGGGTTTTTATCTTTAAGAATGTATCAAAACTTCCCTCAAAAGAATTCATGTAAAGGAGACAAACTGATGATGCTGTAGGACGATAATCTATTGGAATTTGATTGTACAACCTGTCAAATCTGGAAATGAATTCTCTTATCATTTCATTCTACTTTTTATTTATTTGATTGAACTTAGTCCCAAGTGTCCCACCATCTTCTTTTCTCGACCATTTTCTCTTGAATAAGTTGGAAAAAGCATCATAGGACGTGATATGATTTTCAGGGAGTCCTTTGAACCAATCAAGAGATTATTCATTCAACGATGAAGAAAATAGCCTCATGGCCACATCTTCATGATCAATACCTGCATTTTCCATGTCCCATCCCATGACATAAATGTGGTCTTCGAGAGTTATCAAATTGTTTCCTGGGAACTTTGGCAATCACTTGTTGACTTCAATTGGCATTGTTTTAGGGTAACCTTGGTTATTGGCCATGTTAAGGGGTTTGTAGAGGTCCCTTTCCCAAGGTTGAGCCATTGGAACAAGAGGAAGGGTATTATGGAAAAGGGTTTTAGAAACAAGAGACTTGAGAGGAGGCCTCATTTGGTAAACCTTAGAAGGCTTGAACCTCCCAGGGGGCAAAGGTTTGGGGAAAGAAGGATTATGGGAAGGTGGAGTCACCAAATGAGTTTCAAAATGAACTCATCAAGAAAGGTGGAAATGGAATGTCCCTCGGGTGGAGTCGCCCGGTAAGCTAAGGGAAAGGCTTTGGGATAGCTTACCAAAGTATCATTAGGGTACGAAGAAGATTAAAAATATTCCCTGGAAACGGCGCCAAAATGTTATAGCACAAGTTGTAGGTTGGGAAAAGCCTGACCCCACCATAAATCAAGTGCTACAACTTGGGAATCCTACACCCAATGTCACCTCGATGTAGGTCCCGCACTTCAAGGGTGACTAGGTCACTCTAGGGAAGTCATCACGATGACCCTAGGTGGATTGAGATGGAAATGGGGAGAAATGGAAGTGAATCCCCTAGAGGTGAAGTCTAAGTGGAGTGAAAAGTGGGAAGAGATGCCTTGTAAGTCAAGTGATTGTTTCCCCAAATGTATAGTACTTCTCTGAATGATTGTACATGTCTGAGACACAAGAAAATCCAACTTGCAATGATATATGTTACTACGGATCGGAAATTTAATCTTATTGTCCCTAATTTCCAGTAGTAGATGATAGTTTATATCAGCAAGTAAGACGTTCAAATCAAAATGTAAAGTGTGAGATCAATCAACAATATTATCAATGAGTATGACAATCAATTATGACTGAAAAAATGGAACTTTAAGGATGAATAAAGAAAGTTGTTATAACATGTTTTTTCTGCAGCAAATTTCAGCCTTATGGCTGTAGAATTCATTCTCTTTTATCATAAAATTACACCATCAAAACATTCCAACAACTATCCCAAAGGATGTGCCCTAATTAGTAGAGTAAATGAGCAAAATTTAGGAGCTAGTCTAGGGTTAGTTTAGGAGTTATGGTTAGTAGTTTATCTAGGTTAGATCATCCCTAATGGATGTAGGTTAGGATTTGTAAAAGAAATTAAATTAGTGGGATATAGGGGACTCCCTATTAGGGGAAGAGTCCTCTCAATGAGGAAAACAAACTTTAAGCAAGAGACCTTTCAAAAGATAAAAATTCATGTTTCCCAAGGCAATGATTTTATATCTCCAATGAAAAAGTATATGACTAGTACCTTTACTATTGGGTTAATGGAGTCAAATAAAAAAAGAGCTAGAGAATCTACCTCCTTGAGGTTGTAAGCCCTTTTACTTCACAAGGCAAGTTTCTCTAGCTAGGGTTTAAGCTAAGAGGGTGTATACCCTTATACTTATCTTAGCAAACCCTTGTTTAATAACATGAAGCATAAAATGATGAATACTATGGTGGGGGTGTATTCCTTTATACTTATCACCTAGATCCTAGCACAACAATACTTGACTTGAGAATAATGATAGCATAAGTGTAAAAGACCATACCAAAATCAAGAAATATACCAAGATAATCCACCATAAAAGCTGGAAAGCATTCATCCAATGCTAGTGCCTCACTCCTCCATCAACCATTAATCAAGATAGAAATAAACAAGTGCACAAGAGACAAATAGAGCCAAATATAGAGAAAATTTCAGACCAATACTTCTCACAATGAGGGAGAGATATGTTAAAATGAGATCTTATGATCTCTTATTTATACAAAATGTCACCAAGGTGACTTGTGCATAGACTAATGGGTATACCAAAAGACTAGGGGTCAACAACCCTAATATTTCCCCATTTAAAAAAGTAATATTAAACAATTCAATTAAATTTTCAATTTTGCACAAATAAACCCTAATTTTACATGGATGTCTCCCCTTTAGGGGATGTTTTTCCACTTTGAAGAAGTTGTTGGTGTTGAAGAATCATGGGTAGGCCTCCAAATGACACATGCCAAGCATCTATACAATATATTCATGGTGAATACCCTCTTCTCCTCAAAACATCCATGTATGAATGAGTGTCACCTCACCACCAAGCCCTAAACCCCGTAGGTGACACCCCTAAGTGGCGTCATGCCTCTAGAAGTGACGTTTTGCCTCTCCTAGGAAAAAATATTTGCATGTGGGGGATAGGCTATGTTGTCCAAGTCATCATCAAGGCATTCCAAGTTTTATCTTTCTCATCCGACATGCGAGCCCTTTGCATCCAACCTATGGGCTTGCATCCCCATGGAAGCCCAAGCAAGGCTTGGTCTCCCAAAACTGTCCACCAACTAGGTCCTGCAAACACAAATAAGCATGCCCTCAAAGGATATCAAGTCATAAAATCATGATAAGTGAATCCAATCAATCAATAATCCATATAATCATGTGCATCAAATATCACTATATCAAACAATTAATTTCTCAAAGACACTATGCGACTTGTCAAGCTTGAATATTGGAGGGTTGATGAGGTGTCTTATTGGGTATATTTTTCCCTAGGTCAAGGAGCGTTTCCAAGAAATCCCTCTCTAACCCATGTAAAATGGATAAAGTGGTTTGGGTCAAGACTCAATGGGCATAGGGCTCATGACATACAAGGGGTCGTAGTGTCTCATTCATGGGTGCCTTTGTAGAGGGTGTGTGGTACCTTCGTCTGTAATGCACTTTTTCCAAGTCCATCAATTGCCTTTTGTCTTTCTTTCTTTGTATTTTATTTCAATATAGCATAAGGAGAGGTTGAAGGTCACTTCACTGGCATGGTGACCAGATGATGAATGGTGACCAGATGATGACAATGTCACCCAGAAACACCTAGTGAAAATCAGAAGGTTGGCTCGTGATGAGACCCCCTTTCTCTCAACCATGCAACTGAGAGCCATTACCTTGGTTTGGTGACCAGATGATGGAAATTTCATACCATTAGATATTCATGGACATGATAGATCGGCTCGCGATGAGACCTCCTATCCTTCAACTAAGCTTTTAAGAATTATTTATTATATTTTGGGTCCGCTTTACTCAAAGATAAGCCTTTCGCTGACTTCTTGGGTGATCCCTGGGAGAATCATCTAGAAGGTTTATACAAGGCTTTTATATTTTACCAAACATCAACCCCTCTGGGCCTTCAACCCCTTCTTCCCATAGAATGAGGGACAACCCCTTCTTGGGTCAATACACCCTAAAATCCCAAGAGATAAGGAAATGGAGGGGAATAATGATGGAAAGTGGTAAGTATGGTCGGGAACGGTATAATGGCTCTTTAAGGGAGTTCCTAGTAGAAAACCCATCCCCAAGGAAAACCACTTACTAGAGCCGAATTTCAAGCACCAAGGTGAAGCAGGGAAAAAAACATAATTCCCAAGCATATATCATGAAATCTAGAGAAAAATAAGACACAACATACTCAACTGGATTAAATATTGAAATGATGCTCACCATAATACTGACTTGTACCTCATGGAGAAAGGCCCACTACCTTCTGGAAGCTAGCTGATGTGGTGGATGCCATATGTAAATATGTGACCATCTGTGGTGGTGAGAAGGGTTTCCATCTCTGAAAAAGGGTACTTCTAGTCATGTAGTCTCTCAGCACTCCATATATGCAATCTGAGGGCCTCGAGACATAATCTCCTTCTTTGTCCACAAAATGGGGATAACAATACTCATGACCTCGCCATTCATGCACATGCAATGGTCCATCCAATCGATCTAGAGAGGCACACTAACATGGACTCCTCTTTGTGCTTGTGGGCTCTGTAATCCCTCCAAATCCACTCTTGAACCAATTGTGCAAATCCTCTGCAACGATTTGTTTCCATTATTTCCACTCTTCAAGCAAATTACATATGTAGTTTCCATCCAAGACTCACCATATTTGGTTTGATTCCAACCATTCCATGCTTGAATCTTGGAATGGATTGACGTTGATCCCATCATCAATCTAGGGTATTATGGGATGAAAGGAGTCTTGAATCTATTATAAATCTGGATAGCATATCCCCAGAAAGAAAAAAACATTGAAATATTTGGCCATGTAAGTTGTGATGTTGTGGCTGGAAAATTAATGCATTTACAATACATGTTTATTTTGTTATCATGTTGTCCCTATCTACTAAAAATGGGAATATCACACAACACATGCCCTTCTCTTAACAAATCTTTTAGTCTCCCACCATCGCCATGAATCTTATGGACTTCTTCAAGTCTTGTGCCACAAATGTAAAGTTTGTTGTTAGAGAAACATAGTCCCCATTTATAGGCTCACCTCTAGGTAGTTGAGTTATCATCATTTAAGTTTCAATTGATGAGCATCCAACCCAAGTGACAGCACGAACAAATTTCAAGTCAGTGTACACACGAATTGGATTCTTCAACACATCTTAAGTGAGTTGGGTTTAGGGATTGACACCTTTTTTCCACCCTTTTATTGCTATTTCATCCTCTTTTCTTGTATCATCCATGTTGTTTTCATAGCCATTGCCGTCCAATATCTTTTCCTTTTTCCAAGTATGATAAATTCCATATGATGCCTCAACTCATTAAGTTTTGCTTTCATTTGGGAAGGATAATGGTTGCTTTGGGTATTTACTAACAAAGTGATAAGAACCCTCTATAGGATAACTGGTTGTTATAGGTGTTGTTACTCTGAAGTGTTGTTACTTCAAGGTGTTGTTACTCCTAGGTGTGGTTACTCGTCCAATGTTATTACTCCTACAACGATGTTTCTCGTAAGAATGTTGTTACTTTCAACTACCATTACTTCCATCATATTGATGATGTTATTTGAGGATCATTCATGTTGATGTTGATAAGGTCACTGATATGTGTACCCTCGTGGTAATGAATTTTCATCTTGATGACATGGCTATTCTCCAAGTCAAGATTATTGTAATTGTCATAATCAATTTTTTCAGCCCAAAATATAGGACAGTTCAGTGGGTGAGATATGTAATTAGTCTGCTCAGTTATGACCAGTTGTAAGAAATATTGAATATATTCCTAGTTAAGACTGTATTGAAAATCTTTGGAATCAAAATACTCTCAAGGTTGTTCATAATTGTCAGTTTTCCGTGATTAGTTTAGAGGGAGATTTAAAAAGCATAACATTTTTCGCTCTCAAACTAGTCTAGTTTTGGAGATCAATTAGTCTAGTCAATGAGAAACAACATTTGTACTTGTACTTCTTGAGTTGGATTAATAAAAGTTCAGCAATCTTGTGATTCAATTTTTATGTGCAATTAAGTTGTAGTTTTTGTGTCTTTTCCAGCCCATGCTAAGGAGGAAGGGCCCTCCTCTTTAGAAGAGTCGTTGTTTCTGTATTACTAGGTATATTTGTATTAAGATTGATTGTTGTAGTGTGTTTCAAATATTTGTTTTTATTGTTGTTCATTATTAGATTATGAGGCCTTCTTGTGTGTGTGTGTGTGAGTGTGTCGAGCGTTGTTACTCATGTTGTATTGTGAATATGGTTCAGTTCGAAAGATTATTGGTGTTACAAATATTTTGTGTCGGATTGATTGAGGATTGATTAAGTTATAAAATTAGATAGACTCTCATTGTTGTATATGGTCTTCTTTTATGAATTACTAGCTTGTTTCTGATTCATTTTGTTCCAACAATGTGTGTTTCTTTCCAGTTAAACGAATTGCTTCTTTTGTAGAGAGTGAACCCATTTCATTTTCAACAGAGTGTGGTTTTCTTCATTCTTCAACAAGAGTGTGGGTTGTTTCCTTTCGGTCAATGATTTCCTTTTTTTTCAGCAAGATTGGTTTCTTACATTTAAGCAAGCATGATTTCTAATTGAACAAGTGAGAATTGATTTCATTTACAAGAAATGTGTTTCATTTCAATGCAAGTGTGATTTGTTTTTTGTTTTTTTCCGCAGAAAAAAAAGTAATTTTCATTATGATAATCAAAATTACATTTTGTAGATACACCTAATAGTGTATTCTTGATGTAGTATGCCTGCATACTTCAGATCATATAGTTTTGTCTTCTTCATCCCATAGGATTTTACAAAAATATTACAAAAAACTGTAATGCTTCAGAGCATGTAGCTTTGTCTTTTTCATAGTGTTCTTCAATGTTTTTGCAAACCAAAATCTAGAAACATTAAATGTTTCAGTCATTTACAAAAAAGTTATTTTTTGTTCTTGTATTTGTTCATTTAAGAACTTTGTGATCTTCCAGTGGCCCACCTCCATGTGTGTGCCCTCTTTCGATGCCCTGTCTTCTTCTTCATTTATTTCCCTGTAGACATGTTGACAGGAAAAAGAATCAAAAACTTTCTGCAATGTTTTTATGTCTTCCACTATATTGGAAAGTCTGATATTGTTGCATCTTTGTGTCCCAATTATCCAGTTTATTGCATTTTTTGAGTCTCCAAAAACTGTTATCTTTTTGCATCCTTTTTCTAGTGCAAAGGCCATGAGTAGTTTGAGGCTCATTAATTCAGCAAAATTGTTTGTTTTGATTCCCAGTCCAGACGTTAAGATGTAGTAGTAAGTGTCTGAGAAATATAGTAAAGCGACTGCTCCACAGTTGTATTGTTGGGAAGCTTCGTCAAAAAAACCCCAAGGTGTTGATTTTTCAATTATAACTTCTTCTATCATTCTATTTTTTATTCTTCGTTTCGAAGGAAAGGAGGAGAAAATTGCCAGACTATTTAGTGAGGTTTTTCCTGGAGCTATAGTCACCTCATTGAATATGGCTTCATTCCTTGCTAGCCATACTCCCCATGTGATCAACAAAGGGATTAATATGTATCTTTTGTAAGAAGTGTTTTCCCACCAGTTCTTCCAGGCTTGTTCTAATGTGTGGCCTTCCCACCGGAAAGTTTTAACCAGAGTGACTGAAACTTCTGTCCAAACCATTTTTAGGTATGAGCAGTCTAGAAAAAGGTTTTGTGCAGTTTCTCCCTCATATTTGCAAAGTGAGCATCTACCTGGTCCAGAAAAATTTCTTTTCTGGAGTATGTCCCAGGTTGGGACTTTTTTAGATAGAACACTCCACCAGAAAAGTTGTGACTGAGTAGGGCCATCGATCTTCCAGATATTTTTCCACCACTAGACTGGTTCAGCTTGAGAATGTTCTTGTATTAAGTATGAATATCCTTCCTTTGGGGTGTAGATGCTTGAATCATTTCTGTCCCACACCAATTCATCTTCTTGTTCTCTTATCCTGATCTGGGAAGTTTTTAGTGTTGTTAGATAACGCTCCAACTCTATTGAATCCTCAACGTTTAAATCAAGCTCGGTGTCGTTTTTCCACCCTTGAGCTGAAAGGGTGGTGGAATACCATTCAACAAGAGAGTTTAAGGAAGCTAGTCCTTTTTGTTTTAAGGTAAATAAAATATGGTCCAAAAGTAAGTGTTTTCCTTCACTACCCATCCAGGGATCTGTCCCTAATCTTACCCAAAGTCCCTTTCCTACCTTTCAAGCAAGACCATCCCCTATAACAGGGAAAAAATTTATAACTTCCTTCCAAATCATCGAAGCTCCTCTGAGAGGTTTTTGAGCACGTTTGATCCAAGATTCCATTGAGTCTGGTTCAATATACTTTTTTGTGACAACCTTTGTCCAGAGGCTGTTTGTAGAGAGTAGGCACTCTCCCCCTTTAGCAGCTAAGGCTTTGGAGAAAACATATATATTTTTTAAGCCCCATCCTCCTAAGGCCTTTGGGACTGCAATCCTTTTCCATCTTACCCAAGGGGTCACATGTATATCTTTCTTTCCACTCCATAGAAATCTGAAAGAGAGTTTTCTAGCTGCCTCCAAAGTTCCTTTTGGGATCCAAGACAGTGACATCCAAAACACTGGAATGGCTTCCAAAACTGATTTTACGAGGACCAATCTGTCAGCCCTAGAAAGTCATTTATGACTCCACGAACTTAACCTTTTCTCCAATTTTTTGAGAAGCCATGTCCAATCCTCCTTCCTGCAATCATTTGGTTTCAAATTGAACCCCAAGTACTTCAAACCTTCATCAATAGTTTTCTCTTCGAAAGGGAAGAAAAGTCGAAAATGTCTTTTTTCCATTTCTGAGAGGCAAAAGGAGGTAAGGGTAGACTTTTCTTCATTTATAATCATTCCTGTGGCTTTGGAGAAAAGATTCACAGTATTATTTAGAGTCTCAGCCTCCCCTCTTGTTCCTCCAGTGAAAACGAGGATGTCGTCTACAAAAAGAAGGTGTGTAATATGTAAATTATCAGAGATATTGATACCTGGAAAGGACCCAGACCATTTTTTTGCTGCAATATCCCTGCTTAGCCCTTCATCTACGAGGAGGAAAAGTAGTGGAGAAAGTGAACATCCTTGTCTTAAGCCTCTTTCAGGCCTAAAACAATTCGTAGATGAACCATTTATGAGCACTAAGAAGGACACCGTTGTAATGCAACACATAATCCATTTGATAAAAGGAACTGTGAAGCCTACATGTGTTAAAAGCAGTCGGATGTAGAGCCAACTTACCATGTCATAGGCTTTGGATAGATCAATTTTTAGCACCACACTCTTTAGCTTCCTGGTTTTTATGCTGTGTAATGCTTCCCGTGCCACTCCTATTGCTTCATGAATCTATCTGCCTTCCAGGAACCCAAACTGTTCAAGTGATATCTTATCAGAAAGTACTCTCTTAAGTCTTCTTGCTAATACTTTGGATATGATCTTGTAGATACATTTGTTGGAAGATTGGTTGTTGTCATTGATGTCAACACTAGTCATGGGTTTTGGACCACAAGATTGATGAAGGTATTTGGACATGAAGGAAAATGCACATGCAGATACAACATCCAT
>JZKD02S1713094.1:1117846-1189724 GCA_000966675.3 Picea glauca
TCGCACCTTCTCTTCACGAGTCTTCTTCTCTGCCAGTTTTTGTAGGGCTTCTGCATACCTGCCTCGCCCCCACCGAACCTCAGAGGGCGTAACGCGGTAAAACACTGGAATAATCGGAGCCTTCGACTCCAACATCAGTACGAGCTCATCTAGGCACCATGCTGATTCAGCATAGTGGGGGGAGAATATCGCGACATGGACTGAGGCGGTTCTAATAGCGTCTTTTAATTGAGAAGGAAAATTGTATCCCGGTTGCAACTCCTCCTGATCCAGAAAGGCCTTCAATCCATTATCGAGAAGGCGAAGGTAGAGAGACCTCGCAAAGGTTTTCTTCACATCGATTCCGCGATGGTTTAAAAACACATCATACCACTGACAGTTGTTGGAATGAGCTGAGGCGGCGGTGGAGGAGGATGCAGCCATTGCCAATTGGTTAATAGATATAGAAATGGATAGGAGGATGCGTTAGGAGTTTGAGAAGCCTAGAGAAATTATGCGCAACGTGAAAGCGGATCGTGTGAAGAGATATATATGCACATTAAACCGCGGGGCTAATGCGCGGTTATACAACTGAGTGTAGCGAATAAATTAAATGTTGCCCAGGGTTTCCGACATATTCATTCACTTCATTATTCGGAAAACATTCTGTGCCATACCCCTAAACGGCCGAATGGTAATCCCGAGGTGAATGGGCATCGAGTATTGGGAAATGGAAATGCCGAATTGACTGGGTATTGACAATTGGGACTGAGTCTTTATTCAGTATTGGTAATGAGAATAATTCCCTTTTTCTTTCGCTAAAATATTGAAAATGAGAATCTTTCTCTTTTTCTTTCACTAGAATATTTATGTCCCTTTTTCTTTCACTAAAATATTGGGAAATGAGAATGTTTTCCTTTCTTTTCACTAAAATATTTATGATGGTTTGAATATATAATTAAAACATTTGAAAGTAATATTAATTTATCTTTTGTTAATTGATTAAGAGTTCATTTTTTTTTGAATCTTTAAAGTTTTCTTTTAAATTCTAGTTTTAAATATCAGAAAAATATAATTTTTAATTCTTAAATAAAAAAGATTTATATTTAAATTTTATTTGATCTAAAAAATTTCTTTAAATTAACAAAAAAAAATTCTTTAAATTAACAAAAATGTTTTTTAGATACCTAATTTCATAAAACTAAATAAATATTTTAGTTTTTTATCATTTCTTTAAATCAACAAATTTAATAATCTTCTTAATATAATATGTAAAGATGATATTCTAAAGAGTGATTTGAAGTAAGAAATTTCATATCTGTCATGATATAATGCATACAATATGTTAAAATCCAACCTACTACCTAAGAACTACATTTGATTGGGTATTGGCTATTGGGAGTCTTAATGCATACAATATGTTAAAATTCAACCGACCACCTAAGAACTACATGTGACTAGGTATTGACTATTGAGGGTCACTATGAATGAGAATGTTTCGGCTTTTTCTTTCACTAAAATAATATTTATGATTATTTAATATTTGAAATGAGAATGTTTTTCCTTTTTCTTTCATTAAAATATTTATGGTTTGAATATATAATTAAAACATATTTTGAAAGTAATAATCATGAGAGTGACGGGTAATATTAGAGAAAACATATCCCTCACCCCACCTTCATTTCAAAATATCAAAATATGTTTTGAAATGAGAATGTTTTTCATTTTTTTTCCCTAATTTCAAAATATGTTTTGAAATGAGAATGTTTTTCCTTTTTCTTTCCCTAAAATATTTATGGCTTGAATATATAATTAAAACATATTTTGAAAGTAATAATCATGAGGGTGAGAAAACATGTAATATATGTTTTCTCTAATATTACCCCTCACTCCCCCGGATGGGGTGACACGCGGCGAGGGGATGACAGCAGGCTTAGCACTAAGCCTGGGCTTAAATGTCGATGGCCGCTACCCACACATCCGCATTTACGATGGAGGACGGCCATAGCAACAACCATAAGGCGGAGGGACTCCTCCCTCGTACGACCATTTATGCCCACTGCGTACTCAGCATGGTAGGTGTTAAAGGCGGTAAGGTTACCTCGGCTTCTAGCTATGTGTTTTCCCATGAGCCCGGACAAAGCGGGACTGCTCCAGCTTCGGCTCTGCTCTTTGCTTGGATGCTCTGGTGCAATCCTACACTCCTTATGTCCTGGCTCACCACCCCTACGCCACATCTTGGCAAGGATTCTCCAAGCAGTTTGTCTTTGTGTGTGCCGAGACAGAGCTGGCCTGCTCGTGCTCTACACCTGCAAGCACTCGTGTCCTAGATTTTCAGATTCTCTTTGCACCCGCTCTGTACTTTCATTCACTCCCAGGATAATATGGCTAGAAAACGGGGCAGACCTCGCCGTGGCTCAGCCTGGTATGCCCATAAGGCGCAGAGGCGACGGAAAGAGAAATTGGAACGCACTCTGGCCTTGGCGACCACCATGCTTCGGAAGAAGGCTAGGGCAAAGAAATTGGCGTTGCTCGCCACCATTGCAGAATCGGGAGCTGGCTGTAGCAGAGAGGCCACGGCAAGGAAGGAGGCTGGAACAGAGGAGGAGTATCCTGTCTGTATCGTGGAGGAGGACCCGTTTATGGAGGACCTGTTGACTGTTGCGGAGCCCCGCACCACAGAGGTGACCCGCCGGGAGGAAAGCAAGCCCAATTTGGTTTTGGATGAAGAGTTCCCCGGCTGCATTGTTGAAGAAGTTCCTTGGCCAGGTAATAACAGTCCTACCAGCCACGAAATGCAGGCAACTAGAGCAGAGTTGAATGTGGATAACATTCGCTCGGTGAGGACGGATGCAGGGGATGAGGCGAAGCAGAGGGAGTTCGAAGCTGGAAGTGATGCGACAGAGGACTTGAGGAACGCTCCCCTCGACGACGTGGGTGGCGGTCTGCATGGCTTTCTCCTACGTGCAGAGCACCTGGCCCTGGTTTTCGAGCTCTGTGGCCACATGTCTGACCTGGAGCATAGGGCCCTCCTGATGGGCCAGCGCCTGGACATGCTTCTCGACGCTTATTCCAACATTCCAGCTCAGCGGAAGTGCCCCCTCTGCACGCAGGCTTTTTCCATCCCGGCTGGGTCCATGTGGCAGACTGGAGATGGCGACAGGTCACCGGGTACCTAGGTTTTTATGCTCTCTTGGGTTTTTAGTCTTTTTATGTTACTGTTTTACGTGCATTGGACTATAGATATCTGTCCTGGTTTCCTCCGGGCAGGACAAATGCTACTATCATACAACTGTTATTTGCTCTCCACCTATGCTGGTTTCCGGTAATCGACAGCATTTTTGGTGACTTAGACACATGCCACTGTATATCCTGTCAAAGATTTTTGCTAATCTAATATAGCAGGCTCTACCCCTTTTTTATTTAAAAAAAAAAAATATTACCCCTCACTCTATATGTTTTCTCTAATATTATCCTTCACCCCTCATTCATTCTCATATATATTTCTCTTTTTTGTTTGACTAAAATAGTTATAGTTTGAATATATAATTAAAATATATTTTGAAAATAATATTAATTTATCTTTTTTATTATGTAGTAAAGTGATTGATTAAGAATTTGTCTTTCTTGAATCTTTAATATTGTTTGGGAGGGTTGGGTAAATTCCTTTTTAAAATCTAGATTCACAAGTAGACATAATTTCTAACTCCTAAACAAAAATAATTTCAATTGCATTTCGCTCCTAGAATTTCTTAAAAAATAACAAAACTACTTTCTTTTTAGTGCAATTCTTTTTCCATACACCTTAACTTCATAAAACTAAATAATTTTTTTAATTTTGTATCATTTTCTTAAATCAACAATTTCATAATTCTCAAAATATAATATATAAAAATAATATTCTAAAGAGTGATTTGAACTACCTAATTTCATATATTTCTTGATAAAGTGCATACAATATGTTAAAATCCATCCTACCACCTAAGGATGACATGTTTTGTGGATGCTAAGGAAGAGCAACATCAATTTCAATTTCATTTAACACATTAAATTTAAAAAAAACACATTTTTGATATTCTTCTTTATTCAATAATAAAATTATATATATATATATATATATGAATTTCATTATTTTTATTCTGTATTTAAAAAAAAAAAATTTGAAAAATTTATTACTCTAAACTAAGAATAAAAAAAAAAGTCTCAGACGGTGATGGAGTGTGTTGTTAAGGCGCTCCACGATGTTAAAGTCACCAGTTCGAAACCTGCGGGGACAAAAAATCCAACCATGTTAAGGGTTGGTGTGGCTCAGACCGGGTGCGATCCCCATTTAAGGGTTGGTGTGGCTTAGACCGGGTACGATCCCCATGTGATTTTGATGGCTTAGATGCCCCTGAGTCGTGGTTTCTTAGTCACGGGTTAGTCCCACATGTCACGAATAAAAATAACTACAAGTTACCATTATAATTTTGATGTGAACTTAGTGGGATGAGGAAAGGACATGTAAAAAAACGTCTCTACATCAATGCTTATAAAATTATATATTTATAATATAATATAATTAATAGAGTAAAATTGAGTCTAAGGCTAGTGATGAATAATAAAATTGAATTGCCTAATCACATATATGAGAAGTAAAGGTCATTACTAAATATTTAAACTAGCCTAAAGGGACCCGGAAAAAACTAAATAATATATGTTTTTATGACCATCATAAAATTTACTAAGAGAACAAATAATGAAACAAATAAAATATTAGTTTTATGATCATCATAATATTTAGTAAGAGAACAAATAATAAAATAAAGATAATATAGAGAAATGAAGGATGTAATAAAATTTTCTAAGTATATGGTAAAAACAAAATATTTAAATACATCTAATTATAATTCATATGAAAATGCAATAAAATAGATATCAACTTTTATTATCCTATTAAATACAAAACCATGTCATTGATGTAAGCTAGAACTGATTTTACATTAATTATTTGTAAGATAAATTATATATATCTTGTCAAAATAGGAAAGACAAATTCTCACATGAATCACAATATTATTAGATTTAGGGAAAAATGATACTTCTTTCTTTTAGGGAGAAAACTAAGGTTTTTAGTATGGTTACAAAACTTGGCCAAGTTATTGATTACTTCCAAGTTAAACTTAATTTTTCATAAAATCTAGCTAAATAGATTTTCTATCAATTCAATCTTGCTCCCAACAAATTCAACTTTGCAAAAGCAAATTTGTTGCTAAGTACTTGGGGGTCTCAAGAACTAGCTTTTGAGTTGGGCCAAAGTTTTTGAGAGTTTGCAAGGTTGACTTGAGAACCCTATCTAATAGGAAAATTTGTTTTCAAGGAAATGAGAATTCATTTTATAAATTTTAATATGAAGATAAATCTCCTTACAATTTTAATCTAAATTTTCAACATTTTTATTTTTTTACTTTATAATTATTGTTGTTTAACTTCTTTTAATGCCATTTTTTAATTTATAAAAAGTGTTAAAAAAATAGAGACTTCCTTATTTCATTAAAAAGAATCAACTCTTCTCATAATTTATATAATTTTTTCTTGTTTCATTAAAAAGATTCAACTCTTCTCATAAGTTGTTGTTTCATTAAAAAAAAGTCAATTCTTCTCATAATTGGTTGATGATATAATAAACCATTTTTAAAAATAAATTTGTAAATTTAATTATTGGAACGAATTCTCCCAAATTCCTAATATACTGGAATAAATACTCTTTATCCTACGCTGTCTCCTTTTTCGAAGCAATAATTGTGTAAGGTGAGACATCGAGCAATGAATTAGTTGAAAATGCGAGAATCAGATTGAAGCAGAGCTCGTTTGTATTTTTGTGGCACGAAGAAAAAAAACGTACTCTACAAGCTTGGATGACGTAGACCTTCATGTGAATGTAAAACACTTTCACTACTAATCAATCTCTTTTCCCCTTGAGCAATTCAATGTTATGAACCAAACGTGGCATTTTTTTTTAAATGATATTGAATTTTTTTTTAAATAAATACAACAATAACACTAATTTTTAATCTAAGTGTATAATAAGTAATTAAGATATTCTTTATATAACACTATTTGTACAAATGCATGGATAAGATGTTAAAGACAATTTAGCTGTCGATGTGTACTATATTTTTATGTATTTACTTTCCTTCAAACTCGAACATAAATAACAATACTAGCTTTTTGCAATACCGATTCAAATAGTAGAGTAATCAAATCACATCCATTATCATTAAAAGTTAAAAATTCTAAGGAGACAAACCGTTGTACTTGATTACGGAAAGAACTCTAGATAATTTTTTATAGAAGTTTGCGTTGATGAGGTTCCATGGTCGTTGTCTAGCAACGAAAATGCTATTAATGCACGTCGTGTGACCCAGCATTATGTTATTAATGCACGTCCTTTTTATCGATGATTAGGCAACCAATATCCAGCCTGCTAAGCAACATTGAATGTTGCAACAAGTGGTTTATAGGTCATCATATATGAAAGATTCAGATCTGATGACCTATAATCCACCTGTTGCATCATTCATTGTTGCGTAGCAGGCTGGATATTGTTCGTCGTGTTCTAATACACAAGGAACGAAAGAAGAAAACTGAAACGCCACCTTGCTTCCCTGCACATGATTAGCAGATACCTTGTGAATCTGGTTAACCTGATTGTGCCTATAAACAAAATGGTCAGAATGAGGGATCAATTCTAAACAAGTAAAATAAAATTATCACACAGGAGTGGTATGGCATTGAATAGGCGCATAAACGCCATTAATACAAGAAAATGAGATGTGTGAGGGAGTATCCAAACTCATTCATTTAAATCCTTTTTTCAACTCAATCCTGATGCAACCCACTTACAATCACAATCGATCAGAATAAGCTTCAAAATTTTTGTGCAGCTGCAGTCAAAGAAAAATAGCATAATCATATTTTTCCTTGCACCAAAGAATTGCACCTTTCCAAGGTCGCATATGTGAAAGGCCCTTGTATAATTGAGAGTCACACACCCGACCCCTAAGTAACTTTTTAAGGGATGGGGTATAAATTTTTCTCTTACCTCCGACAAATATGGTATCGAGGAATAATCCCTTTCTCTCGAAGGATAGTCTCGATGTATGCCAGATCTCCCGAACTACAGTTAGGATCCATTCAACACCTAAGGTTCACCAATCCTACTAGCCCTCACTCAACTCATCAACCCATTGAAGATTAACATGTGCCATCACACATATGTACTTAGTCAACATCAATTCACCATGTCACCGTAGGGTGATTAGGCTTGCTTGGCTAGAGGATGACATTTATTCCTCTCCTATAGTCCAATTAAAACACTTAATTAATATTTCGTAGAATATCATTCTTTGCTAATTAATTACTTAAACCTCATTAAGAATAATTATTCTCCACAAACTAATTATCCGGTAATTAATCTTTGCTTAGCCTAATACTTCTGGTCCAGTAATTATTGAGGTTTTACTTTCTCCCCTATAATTATATAATAACACAATGAGGTTAATTTCTCCATATTATACTTGAGTTGATTAACCTTAATTAAGGTATATAATTCAATCCCTCCCTAGCACACAACTCCATACTGAATTTTCACGTAATTTAACATATATATATATATATATATATATATATATATATATATATATATACTAGGGAAAATGATTAACTATATTTAATTTGATATTCAATATTGCAAATTTAGTCTTTTATCAATTATATTATGATACAATTCTATTTAATTATATTATAATATGATTAAACATAGCAAAGGAGCACTTAGGATTATTAATATCTATTAATACTCAAGCCTCCGGACTTGAGTAAATTCCTCATCATGATTTTATGAACCCAAATCTCAAGAATGTTAGAGTTCCGGAGAGGGTCCCTCTCATATTGTAAAGTGCTACAAATATAATTATTTATAATATCATTAATCACTTTAAATTTTTATATCGATATTTGTGCAACCATTGGATCATGAAAGGGTAGGTTCGGGCCTTCGTTGCTTGTACATTCTATTACCCCAAACATTCAGAAGTCCCAGAGTCCCGAATTCCTAGAGATTCAAAGTCTCTAACTCCCGAAGGGTCCACACTTCACGTGATTTCACATTAAATATTAAATTAAAAAGGTAAAGATGGTTTTCAATTTATAATAACTCATTTAATATATATATATATATATATATATATATATATATATATATATATATTTCATTGCACCTTTTTGGAAATTGCATCTAGGTTTATAAGGTCTCCAATATTATATTTAATATTTGAAATGAGAGAGAGTAAGAGAGAGAATTTTGGGTCAACCCCTTCGGCTCTCTACCACATTCTTTATACTCCAATCTCCCGGAGCCCCATAGTCCCAAAGCCCCAAAGTCGCCCCACGTATACACCTTTCCACATTATTTAATATTTGAAAAGAGCTCACTACATTCACATGTAACCATTTTAATAAACCTTAAAGTAATATAGTATAATATATTATATTCCTAAAAAATTATGCCCGGGTTTTAAATTCTCCAATATTATATTTAATAATTGTTATGAGGAAAATCTCTCTATGGCTAGGGTGAACCACAATAGACAGGTATGACTGTAGAAATCGACTCAATTCTAGTATATGTTATATAAACTAATGTGTAAGAGAAGTAAGAAAGAGGCTTACCTCGTCCAAACGTTTGATGATATCCACCATTGAGCACTTTGACCCAAAGCTTTATACCTGCAACAAGTTCTCAACAAACAAGTAGAGCAAGCATATAGTGATGATATAACAGGTTATCACATTAGATAACATAATCCATCAATATACAAAACAAACATGCCCATGGATCATAACACATATATTTGCAAGATATCAATTGGATGGGAAAGGAGTATTTCTATTAATAAATGATCAGCAGAAGTGAAAACATTATAGACTTCCATGTCGGCATGGTTTGGAACCAAGAAACTGAGTTCCTTCCAACTAGGCCTCCACCAAAGGCAAGTTCATATAAGGGAGACAAAGAGGTTCTCCATCAATAAGGGAAGATCTTGGGGGATGAACACTATGTTCAGACTTAAAGGAAAAAGGGATGCAGACTCAATAATGAAGTAATAATTTCTCCAGAGTAACTTTTCTCTCAAAGTTGAATTCTCTCTCCTTTTTCCATAGCTCGGAATTGGCTTCTTTATAGCCTTCAAAATGCAATTGAAGGGTCGAGTCAAAACGTTTTTAGTATGTGGAAGGCCAAGGATCAGAGATCCCCTATCGTGACATGGAAACCCGACATTTAATTTATATTTTCTAGCACAAATCCTGACGTATGCGGGCTGTAGTGGAGTAGCCAGCGTATAAGCTTGTTGTATAGCTTGCAAGGTGCATACAAGTGGGAAAATATTTATTTTTGTCTCTGGATTCATTAATCATGGAAAGTAAGTCTGCATAGGGAAATGGAGTAAGGCCCTCTCTGCAAGATCACATAGGGTGAGGAAAATCTTGCTTTAACATATGCCCCCTAATGTGTGAGGTCAGAGGAGAATATGCGATGCTCAAAAATACATTATAAATAACCCAGAAGTGGAGTGGTAGAGATCTAGTTGGACGAACTCAATTTCTTATTACATTCTGCACTGACTTTGCATACATGGCTGCCAAAAATACACTGCAAATCCATGTGAAAAATATACCAAACAAGTGTGTGTGGCCATGAAATAGGAAAATACAAATGCAGTTACATGCCAATAGTTGTCATAGTCACGAACGAGGCCCAATAAAACCAGTCTCAAAATCAATCTGAAGATATATGTATACCATGGAGTACAATCTAATCTCCCATGATCACTGAAGTCATATAGGTACTGGTCCAATGAAAAGGAAGCAACAACTTAGGAAAGTTGTGGCCACATAATGATGTCTTCAAGTCTTGTACACAATCCGCCAAAGGTGCAAGTCTAGATAATGTGAATACAGGAGTTGAGGTTGAACAAAATGAGACATCGTTTGATTACCGATCATTGATGTATACCATTGACAAATGCGAGACGACCTACCGATAATGAAAGTAGGTATCAAGGCACCGAGTACATTCTTACAAGTATGAATAGAGGAGTCGATGTTGAAGAGGAGTCGGTGTCGAACACTTGAAGAATCCATCAATCATGAGACATTGATGTATTCCCAACTATCGATGGTGAGAGAGTATGCCATTAATAAATGCAAGCCTCAAGGTACTCATAAGACTCTAGGTCTCGTTTCTAGATAATGGGTTGATGTCGATGGAAAGAGGCCTGATGAAAGGAGAGCATTAAGGAATCTCTCATAAGTCAGCATGAGGTACAAAGTAGGAGCTTCATGATTTGGTGGAAATGAGACGAATAACAAGTTCACAAACCAATGACCCTATGCCTCTTTCGTGTGTCCCAAGTGCAAGCGGTACACGACAAAGACCCTCTGAATAGCAACCAATGATGAAAAAATGTTGGCAAAGGAGAGGAGACCACCAATAAGGATAATGGCATCCAAGACACTACACAAATCCCAATGTGTGAATAGATGTCTTTCCATCGAACATAAGGGAAACCACTCAGTCAGCGACCAATGATGAAATGTCGATTGTTGGGTTCAAGGTTACCTACCAATGATGGAAGTAGGGCCAGGGTTCATGATAAGACTAAAGTATCATGTGATTCTGAGACAAACTGAGGGTATGGTCGACATCCAAAGTCAAGAGTTTTGAGGAGTGGCCGACACAGGTTGATAGAATTCCTTTGAATAGGAGAAAGAGACATATGGTGGATCTTGACAGCATAGACCCAATGATAAAATCATGAGATGCAGGAGGCATCAATGAAGTTCTCTGTAGGGACTGGAAGAGTAACTAGTTGGTAGAGAAGACTCAGTAACAAGCTCAGCTTCCTAAGGTCATGCTAATCCAAAAATTATGATGACAAATGAACTCAATAACTTTGTCCTCTGTTCAAAGGCAACACGACTGTTGTCGATATAAGATAATGCTCCCTTCCCGCCCGTCTTCTTTTTTTTTCATAAAAAATGAATGATATGATACAAAGGAGGAAACGAGTGTTGCAAGTAAGAAAAACTAGTTCCAACAGTGGAACATACACATGCTCAATGTAGGGAAGTTTATGCGAGAGATGGACATTCGGGGAATTTTCCCTCCTAGGTATAGGTGTCAAATTGCGAAGGATAAAAACAAGGCTCTGCTTGGTTGAGGATGAAAAACTGCTAAGGCAGACAATTTATAATGCAAAGCAAGAACCGACTATAGGCTCAATACTGCAAGTAGGGGCATGAGATGCAATCACAACTTAACGCAAAAAAAATGTCATTTTTTATGTATTTTAGTCTACTTGGTGTGAAAAAGGGATAAACTTGTGTCAAGTAGACGTCTTTTCAAATCCAATTTACGAGTGTAAAAATGACAAGTTCACTCGACTGTCATTTATATTTTTGGTAACAAGTTGGAAAATACCTTAACTAAGACTCACGATCTTTCAAATTCATTTAACGAGTATGAAAGGGACAAATCACTCGGAAATATTTTTTCTTTTTAAAGACGAGATGGAAAAGATCTTAAATTAAACTCATTTGGGAGTCCACGGGGTAAAAGGTTGCATGTTTATGAATGACAAATGAGGCTCAGCATGAAGTCAAGTACGATTTGTGAGGGACTCCCGGACCTGATGAAAAAATATCTGCATGGGAACCAAATGCAGTAGGGGATCTAACTAAGGCGCCCATGTCTGGTAAGTCTCTACCACTTGATAATGACACAACTTTATAGCAAATGGAGGGTTTTATGTCGCAACAAATGGGTTCGTACCTAGGGCATAAAGAGTGATAGTTATCGGATAATGCGAAAAATGCATACTGGAGTGGATACCTATCCTATATGTTGGGTAATAAACATACCTTCCTAAGGTGACGAACAGTCAACAAAGTACTGAAATCTGCAGGAATCCCAGGTTAAAACTGCAAAAAACCAACTCGGTCCACTTTTGTATTAGTCCATTAGGTGCAAAAATGGTTTAAACTATATAAAGTGAGTAAAAATGATTTATAAATAGTAATAAAATAAAAAATTACCATACCATTTTGATTTTTTACCCAACTAGCACAAATTGGACCAAAATTCCTCCAAGATTCAAACGACGATTGTAGGAGCATCCGGAAATAAAATCATGAGTCGTCTAGATCAGGTAATTCTTTATCTCTTCCTCTTCAATTTCATAGATTACAATTTTGAATTAGGTTTTAAATTTTTAGATATTTAAAGAGCAAAGTATAGATTTCGGTGTATGCGGGTTGTCTATGATTAGGTCGCATATATGACAAGGTATACTCTTATGTATTAACTACAGGGGGCGTGTATTGATCCCTACACATGACTATGTGCAAAGGAATCCGCGTACAGACACACAAATGAGACCAATATGAGGGGTTCTAACTAAAAATTGTGTTTGTCTTTGACGGGATGGTGCTTGAGTGGCGAGAAAGGGAACATGAGGAGGTTGATGACGTTGTATATCGATATCCAGGGGCCCAAATGGATTTAAAGCGATGTGGTTTGTATAAGTTTTGGGCGCACAAAGGAATGAGAGCCCAAGTGAGGTTGTTGGATATGTTGGTCGGTTACTAAGACCCTGATAGCGAGAACTTTAATCTCGATGGGAAACCATTGAGAATTGAAGTAGAGGACATTTATTTTCTAATTTCTTTATCACGTTGGGGGGAGGTTGTGAACCTCAAGTTGCAGATAGTAGGTAGCAGGATAAAGATAGAAGAATATATAGATGCCCACTATGTAGCAGGGACTCCTAAAATATGGAGTCAAGTCCCTATCCGGGAAATAAGCAACCTCAGTCGGAATATCATTGTCCTAGTTTTGACCAGTATCACAGGTTCAGCCTCATTGTACCAGGCATCGAGGCCTCTCATGTTCTATGCAGTGCAGTGTGCGAGACCCATAGTGTATGATTGGTGTACCTCACTACTGGCCAATATGAAGAGCCAGTTGATGGAGTGTAAACATGGGGGTAAAATAAATTTTGGGTTTGCATCCATCTTGTGCAGTTTATTTTTCGAGCAGGTTCCAATTTTGGGACCTAGGTTTGAGATTCTCTCGAGAGGACCTTGAGATCCATCCATGGAATGGTGGACCGAGGTGATGAGGCAGCAGGGAGGGGGTAGGGTGTCGACACCCTACAACGAGGACTTTTTCTACTGGTGGCACCGACAAGTCATCGCTCTGGATGAATATCCATATGAGGGGATCAAATTTAGAGGAGATCTAGACATGCCACTTCCACCAGGGTCCACCTACGGTGACATAGGTATGTCAAAACGTTTTTACACATTTGATTTTTTTTCGTATTTTTGTATAATTAGGAAAAACATACTTTTGGATGGTGCTTAAGTATTGACTAGACATTTGTGTGCCACAAACATGGGTCCACGACGGTCAGAGGGTCTCCCTCGAGATTGACGAAGGAACTGGGGAGACGAAGTGGTGAGAGGAGAGGCCGAGAGGGTCTTACAAAACATGTAGCGCAAACTGTCGCGTCTGACTCACAAGATACCCATGGTCCAGGTAGAGGATCTTCCTGAGGCCATGCAGTGACAAGTGGTTGGTGTACCCAAGGCATGGGTATGACTCTTTCGACATCTTGCAAATGTTGTGGTTTTCTACCATGATACACATCTGGCGCCATAGGCATAGATGTCATGGGATATTGTAATATCGAATATATATGTATTGAGGGTGTGAGCCCCATTTTGTACTATAAACACCATATTTTTTGAAATATATAAAAAAGGATCTTCGTATTTACTTATATTTACAATATGTACAATGATTGGATGGTTTTCTTTGCTTTTAATTAGGTGACAAGTGCCAATCTAAAACAAAGTTAGCACAAGCATCAGATATATGATTAGAACTCCTAGGAATATGATAATATGTAATAAAATAAAATTATCGTTCTAAAAAATGTACCCGTAGGAATCGTCAGAGTAAAGTAGGATCACACATGCGGTAACGATCGTTCAACTGACGTACTACTAACTAGGAATCTAGGCGAACTTCTAATGAACAAATTCCATGTGAGATAACATCGTGTAAAATTTCTATAACGACGCTATATTCGGCCACATTATTCACGGATGTCCCTAGGCATACGCCTCCTAAAGACACTAGTAGACCCTCGGGTGAATAAACCATCCAAGCAACAAAAGCCAGGTTCCATGTGTGACGAGTGGCCCCGTCTGCGAATCTTAAGTAGACTGATGACTCCATTGATGTCTGTCAACCAAGTGAAAACTTGATAAGTAACACGAAGACCAAAAATAAAGGAGATATATATACTAAATTACATTAGTATACAAAGATTTTTTCTCAAGCCTGTGGCTCAAGCGTAGTATATTTTCAGGTAGAGCCCATTTATGGGATCAACCAACTTATTCCCTTCGTAATCTTCTAACTCATAGGCCCCTTTTTCTAAAACACATCGCACGATATAAGGATCGTGCCACATGGGTTTAAAATTTCCTGCCTCCAATGATTCTTTGGCTTGATCATACAAGAGGACCAAGTCACCCTCTTTTCGTACAACTGAGGACAGACAAACTTATCATACTAGACCTTAACACGTCATTTGTTTGCCTCGATAGCCGTAGAGGCATCCCAATGCTACTCATAAAAAATCTCTAGTTATACAAGGCATCGATCGAGATCAGAAATTTCAGGTAGGAGTGTGATTACCAACTTAAGAGAAGGGATTTTGCATTCAATGGGTAATATTGAATCCACACCGTGTACTAACAGGAAAGGGGAAAATCCGATGACAGTCTTGACCGAGGTTCGCTATGCCCAGAGTGTAGGATATAGAATGATGTGCCAGTCAAATTTACTCTAACTGACAGTTTTTTTCAAAATGGTCTTGAGAGACTTGTTGACGGCCTCTACTTGCCCATTTTCCTGGGGATAATAAGGAGAAGAATGACCATGTTTAAACCCTATATTAGCTGCTAGTTCTTCCATCATCTCATTCTAAAAGTGACTTCCATGGTTAGTGACAATATCACTCGAGATACAGAACTGGGTGATAATATGATTGAATACGAAGAAGGTTGCAGTATTCCCATCAGAGTTAATTGTAGGCATGGCCTCAACCCACTTAGTAAAGTAGTCGATGGCCACGATAATGTGTTGAAGCCCGCCAGCCGAAGTTGGGTTGCAATCGACAAAGTCCACCCCCCACATGGTGAAGGGACCGACAATAATGACTGGATGAAGAGGGGCTAGATGTGAGTGCATTTTCCGAGTGAACACCTGGCAAGGGTGACACTTCTTAACTGCTTCAATAAAATCCTTAAATATAGTAGGCCAGAAATAACTGGCTCACAAAAAAATTTCAGTTGTTGCAAGCCTGGATAGATGACCACCACAAGCCCCATTGTGGCAATCCTTCAAAACATACTCAACTTCTCCTTGAGTTAAAAAATGACGCAATATATTGTCTATTCCTCAAAGATACAAAGTATCATTGACGATAGTATATTTCTTAGCTTGGTAGCTTATACGTCGTCGGTCATCTCGTGAGAGATGGTGAGGGAAATTCAAGGTCTGAAGATAGAGCGTGATGTCTCCATACTAGGGGTTAGACGAAGAGACAATAAAAATGTGTTCATCCGCAAACGAATCAACATGGATAACATCCTCATCTAATCGTGGAAAATTGGATATTAGTTCTCCAAAAAATAGGGATTTCTTGGATTTCACAGAAGCAAAATTGAGATCAAACCCATGTAAAATGACAATCCATTTATTATATTTCCCCCCTATGATACATCGGGTAAGGACGTATTGAAATGTATTGACGTCAGCAACCACCGTAGTCTTAGAAAGTAATATATAATTATGTATAAGTTGGACTGCGTGAACGACATCCAAAGCTAGATTTTCAATGGGAGTATAATTAAGTTAAGGACTGAGTAAAGTTCGACTAAAATAGTAGATGATGTGCTCATGGAGCTCATCATCCTCCTGAACCAGAACCATACCAATCATATCTTTGGACATGGCGATATAAAGAAAGTAATATCTACTGTAGTCGGGAGGCTTCAGCAGAGGCGTCGACACTAAAGCTTTCTTCAAAGAATCGAAGGACTCATGGGATCACTCATCCCAGATAAAAAGGGTGTCCTTCTTCAAAAGACGCATGAAACCTTTAGTGATAGTGGCATAGTTCACTATAAACCTACGAATAAAGTTAGCTTTACCATATAGACCCTGAAGTTGTATAATTGTGTGCGGGGGAGGCAATTGAAGTATTGCCTCAACCTTAAGCGGATATACCATGATCCCAGTCTCAAAGACTAGAAAACCTAAAAGACGACCAGACTTAATGCAAAAGATGCATTTGTGAGGGTTCAACCGGATTCTATAATAATGACATCTTCCAAAAACAATTCGAAGGTGAATAATGTGATCTTCTCTCTTATGAGAGTGAGCAGTAAGATCATCAAGGTAAGCTTCAACTAAGTTCTTAAGATCGTGAAAAGCGAAAGTCATGGCATGTTGAAAGGTTTCTCCAACGTTTTTAAGGTCGAAAGGCATCTTCCAGTATGAAAAGGTACCCCAAGGATAAATGAATGTTCGTCTTGTGTTGATCCTCGGGTTTGATTTGAATTTGATTATATCTTGAAAATGCATCCATAAAATAAAATACTTCGCTTCCCACACACTCGTCGAGAATCTAATCAATGAAAGGTGTGTGAAAATTGTCTTTCAGACATGCTTTGTTTAGGTCATGGAAATCCATACATACATGGATGGTTCCTTTCTTCTTATCTACCAGAACGGGGTTGGATACCCATTCAGTTAAGGGAACCAGGTAGATGAAGCCAGCATTAAGTCGCTTCTCCACCTCTGCCTTAATAGCAGGGGCCTTTTGAGGATTTACAGCTCTAATATGTTGTCGAATAGATTTAGCATCCAGATAAGTTTTAATATCATGTTCGACAATACGAGGGCTGATCCCTGGCATATATTCATAGGAACAAGAAAATACGTATCGAAATTCCTTGAAGGGGTTGGTGTAGATTAGGATTTCTTCTAGCGAACAATCTGCATAGATATTTACATTTTCAACCTTACCAGGGGTACGAGAGATGTCAATCTGGACGGTAGGAGAAATACTCGCCATGTTTCCTTCGGCATAAATGTTGTGCATATCAAGTGGAACTACAGCGTGACCGAATATCTCACTCAAATTAGATCGAAATCTATCTTGTTTTATTCTTTCAAGATCTGGGAGAAAATAGGAGCAGTGATGCATATCATCCCAAGGTTTGTTGGAACCATTCATGGGTTCAATGATGGCTTCGTCTGAAGGAAAATTCCCATTGAGGAAATCATGTGAACAAGACTATGAGGTGGCCCACACGGGCCTAAACATGAGATCCTCCTCGTCCGTCGACGAGGGAACATGATAGGGATCGATAGAAGAGTCAAGAACAACTTGATATGCAATCTCTATTGCCGATAGTGGCATGGCCATCCCAGCATGTGACTATCCTTCACTAGACAAAGTCGGTGAAGGTAGGGTTCATGGATCATCAAAATAAGATGTGCGAAAAGGAATGGACCTCCCAGTCGAGACGAGCCTACTGGACATGGAATAAACTTGATGGTTTGGTGCTAAGAAGTTGAAAGTACCCATAAGGGAAGAATACATTCTGACACCGATATTCTCAGTTGCCAGCTAAGAATCGTCGATCACGGGGATCGATTGTCCAGGAGATGCATTAGGATTAGAGCACACAAAGGATAATTGATTGATCATCACAATCTTCACTTCATGAGGAAAACAAAGGATATAGAATATGGGCAACACGATCTCGATCATAGCATAAGTCCAATTGCGACCTAGTAACTGGTTATAGTCAAGAGGCGCATATACTACCTCTAATTCTACCTCTACCATCTTCCCACCTAACTGGATCGGAAAGGTGGGGAGAATACCGTGAGGGAAGAAGGAATGACAATCAAAACCAGTCAACATGTTCGATGAATTGGAAAGGGTCGGAGAACCGAGATATTTCCAATAGGCCAAGGGCATCACACACGTAGCAACACCTTCATCAATAACCACACGTTTGATGGTATACTTGGAATACTCCACATGGATTTGGAAAGCCACATTGTAAGGCAAGCGAGGCTTGACATCTGTGAAGTCAAACTTGATGACCTTTGAGCCACTGGGTTCTAGAGATCCTAGAGAAAAGAGTAAGGCATTCCTTTGTGAAGGACACGTCTGGAGTACCTCCAAAGCTGACATTGCATAAGGGGTTTGGCCCAGGTCCTCAACAATAGAATAGTTCTGGGCAGCTCTAGCATTTGGATTATGGGTAGAGTACTTAAGTAATCCTTTCGGAATATGAGGCGGTGGCTCTGGTTTCTCAATCTGTAAAGTCATCTCCGGAGGAGGAGGAGATTCTAGACCAAAATGATTTTGTTTAGAACTATATTCTTGAGATCGAGTGGCTACATCTATTTTCGCATCGACCATATTGATACATAAACAATCTCCATCTTGGGACTGCTGGTTTTGACCTCCACCAACTGCATTTTCATCATTTGAGGAGCTCGAGGATAAGTGTTGATTATGTGGGAATGGATTTGTCAGCACGGAAGACGATTGAGCTAAAAGCCTCACATATTCTACAATTTTGGGGCACAAATGGGTAAGGTGATCATCTGTGCAAACTTTACAGGGAAACTTCACCTTACATTTTTCTCATTTTCCCTCTCCAAAATTATTAGTTGTCTTCTCATTATTATTATTGTCCTTGGATTTATTACCATTTTTCCCACCCTTACAATTATTGCTTCCTTTCTTTTTATTCCCTCCTGGTTGTTGGTTACTATTTGGGTTGGTCGATGATTGCATAGAGTGTACATCTACCGACTGAGTGGGATTGGAAGACATAGACAAGGCTGGTCCTCCTGCAAACTGGCTTAAATACAACTCGTTCAACTGGTTTTCACCGAGTCTACAGAATTTACACTAGTAGAACCTACAATTCCATCGGCATGAGGTCCGAGATTTTTCTTAGGGTCGTAAGTAGACCATGGTGCGTCAGGAAAAAAATGGTATAACATCCCAAACTGAGCATAAATCAAATATAACTGCTAGGCCCTAAAGATCTCTTCCTCCTCAGTGGTAACCCTGAAACTAGCAACATCCTTCAATATAGGAGCGTACAAAGAATTAAGAAACCATTATAAAAGAAAGGTCGAGGGTATATGGGTCTTAATCAACCTCTTCCTTCTATGCCACTTCTGGATATCGTCCAAGATATGAGTGGTAGTATCCTAGCATAAAGTTGACAACAATTCTAAGCCAACATCATAACGAATGGGCAACTGGAAGTGGTTAAGAAATACCATTACCAACTGACTAAAAGTCCCATATGCCCCCTTGGGTAGCTCAATATACCATTTCACAATAACTCTGATGAGGGTGCGTTGAAATAATATCAAACGAATAGAGTCATCATTATGGGAGTTTGATGAGCACCAAAGGTGAAAGGCAGTGATGTGGTCACCAGTATCCTCTCCATTCTTACCCTCGAACTTTGGGATGTTTGAAGGAAGTTTGGTGGGTACCGGGGGCCATGCAGGATTGTGACTCATAGGGTCATTCATTAACTTATCCAAATATGGAAGATTAAGCGTGGCCAGAAAAGGAAGAGGCGGTTGTGACATCTAGCCCCATCCTCCCAGGAAATATTGTGCTTGTGGATTCAGAGGCTATCCAGGGTTCTGATAAACACCATGGCCTTATCTGGAATTATAAGTCCCTCCTCCGGGCTGATTCATATAAGGTTGGTTGGGCATCATTCCAGCTGGAATGTTCTATTGAGGGTTATAGAAATTTCCCCCAGCCGGATTAGATCCGGGTTGGGGTTTTCCCAAAGAGTGAAACTGACCTCCCTTAGGTTGGAAAGTGAAGGATAGAGGCGGATTTGTCATTCCAGCTGTATTGGTCGGAATCTGCGCCAAGGAGGTAGGATTGTAAGATGGAACTTGAGTCGAATCTTGTCTGTCGGGTTGATTATTCCACCCAGAGGTAGGAGGATTGGACCCAGGGTTAAAAGCAGGCATACCTTCCATATTAGGAGTCATTTGAGGGATTTGAGATCCACCAAATGAAAAAGGAGTGTAGGGAGGTGTATTGTCCCCAAGTCTAGCTCTAGGATTAGGACCGATAGTTGGGATGGAGTTCGAAAAATGTGAAGTGAAGTTAGGAATACCATAAGAAAATGGACTAGAAGCCATAGGGATGGACTGAACATTGTAGCCTGGTGAGTGGCCAAGAGACCCAAAGGGGTTCGAGGCAGTAGCATGAGCATTAACTATAGGCTGGGCTATAGTAATGATAGGTGCCTCCGGAACTACAACCATAGAGGTTGCATGAGATGAAGGTGTTCCATTAACTATAGTGGGTATGGGAGTCAAAGGGATCCCAGAATTCTGAAGATCAGGTTCAATACTCATCCTTGTAGAATCACAAGTCTAAATGGTGGATGTGTGTGTACCACATATAATGACTCTACACCTTTTAGAAGGCAAGGACATGAAATCTTGTGGTAACTGTAACAAGTGACAGGACCGACGGGGCGACTGGTTCAACTCCACGATGACTTAAGATTCTAAATATAAAAGTATATCCTAAGGCCAACTAGTAAGCAAAGAGCACACCAAAAGTCAAACAACCAATATGCATGTAAACGGGGTAAGGTGGTTGAGTGGCCTCCCTCCCTAAAGAAGGTATGTCTCATCCAATAGGGACCTGAGACTCCCTGATAATTATCATAGGTAACAAAATCAGTTATAGGGGCCCTTGTGGGCTTATCAACCAGTCGGTAAGATCCCCCTGGAGAGGTAATCGTCCATAAAGGTTGTGTTTTGTCCGACCCCTATCTAATCCAAGGTACTAGTAGAATAACCCATGCAAGTAACCTATGAGATACCTAAGTCAAACAACTAATAAACCCCTGTATAATCGATGCACAAGTGAGCAGTCGTAAGTCCAGATCACCGTATGGGAAGGGTAGAAAAGCCTGAAACCTTGAAAACATTGCCTCTAACGGAGGTATGGGCACTAGAGAGATCCCCAAATAAGAATAAATCCATAGAAATATCTCTGACACTAGGTGAGTATCCGGGGGATATCCCTTCAACCAACTTTGTCTGACCTCGTGATTAACTCTGGTGTGAGCAGAGCCTCATGATCTTACCAATTATACAATGGATTTCTCAACTCCTTTACTCATACACATATGTTGATTTAATTGCCTTGGATAAGTTTACTCACAAAATCCTATTCCAAGGCACTGAGTCCTAGGCTATTTTGTGTACCCTAGAAAATAAAATCGTTACTAATAAATTTTAAATTATAGCGTTGATTTTATGTCCGTGATTACTCAAAAAGGTATGGTGATGAAACTCATGGTGTTATGAATTTTCAAGAAATTTAATATGAAAATAATGCAAAGTCTAATTTTAACTTTTAATGTATGATATGCTCCTAAAAACGATGTGATTTTCAAATTCAACTCTGCGATTCAGAAGTAAAAAATGCAATCTTTCACTGTATGCACTAAGCTAATGATAAAAATTCAAAAGACAAAATATGCCAAGCAATGCAAAATGCCTATTTTTTTGTATTTTCAATATATCGAAACTGAAAATGCATGGACTGAAAAGTAACTTGATATATATCCCTACTGTGTATAAAAGAGAGATAAATCAAGCAGGAGATCAAGCAATGAAACAACCAACCCAATGTATAAGGACAATAAAAATGAAAAGATGAAGAGAAAAACTTCGCCCAAAAATTTAACCAAAAGAGGGTTTCCTGTCATCCCATAGGTACTCAACAGGCACTACAGAGACCTAAGAAGGCTCAGCAAGCATCAAATCCCACCCAACAAATACCACACCAAGCAAACAGGCAAGGAGAAAAGATGTACATGACTGTTTGAGAAAACATAGCGATATATGCAGCTTGCAATGAGATAGCCTGTGTGTATACACTACTGTCAAGAAAAAATGTGCGTATATGCTTTGAAAGAAGGTCGAGCAAGGGGAGAAAAGATGAAAACTCAGACCCAGAGTGAACAGGAGCTATCAAGCATTGATATGACAATAACCACAATAGAAACGATTGCAATCTAAGGAGAAAAATACTTCAAACCCTAAGAAAGAAGATTCATCCCCAGTATGGTCGCCAATTATGTTACGAGGAAAATCTCTCTATGGATATGGTGAACCACAACAAACAGGTATGACTATAGAAATCGACTCAATTCCAGCATATGCTATATAAACTAATGTGCAAGAGAAGTAAGAAAGAGTCTTACCTCATCCAAACGTTTGATGATGTCCACCGTTGAGAACTTTGACCCAAAGCTTTATACTTGCAATAAGTTCTCAATAAACAAGCAGAGAAAGCATATAGTGATGATATAACAAGTTATCACATTAGATAGCATAATCCATCAATATACAAAAAAAACATGCCCATGGATCATAACACATATATTTGCAAGATAACAGTTGGATGGGAAAGGAGTATTTCTATTAATAAATGATCAACAGAAGTGAAAACATTACAAACTTCTGTGTCGGCACGGTTCAGAACCAAGAAACCATGTTCCTTCCAACTGGGCCTCCACCACTTCAATCCTCCACCAAAGGCAATATCATATAAGGGAGACAAAGAGGTTCTCCATCAATAAGGGAAGAGCTTGGGGGCTGAACACTGTGTTCATAATTAAAGGATAGAGGGATGCAAACTCAATACTGAAGTAATAACTTCTACATAGTAACTTTGCTCTCAAAGTTGAATTCTCTCTCCTTTTTCCATAGCTCGGATTTGGCTTCTTTATATCCTTCAAAATGCGACTGAAGGGCTGAGTCAAAACATTTCCAATATGTGGAAGGCCAAGGATCAGAGATCTTCTATCATGGCATGGAAACCCAACATTTAATTTTGATTTTCTGGCACAAATTCTGATGTACGTGGGTTGTAGTGGAGCAGCCAACGTATACGCTTGTTGTATAGCTTGCAAGGTGCGTACAAGTGGAAAAATATTTATTTTTGTCTCTGGATTCATTAATCAAGGAAAGTCAGTCTACATAGGGAAATGGAGTAAGGCCCTCTCTGCAAGATTGCATAGGGTGAGGCAAATCTTTCTCTAACAATAATTGAAAAGAGAGAGAGAGTTCTATGGGTCAATCTCATTCGGCTCTTCCACACAACTCTTCATTCTCAATTAACCCAGAGTTCCAAAGTCTCAAAGGGGACCCCCTTATAATTACATCGTGATTTAAATACAATGAAATATTTTGGATTATAATATAATATATATTGTATTAAAGGTATATTATATTGAATGATGTTAATTGATCACATTAAATACAATAATTTAATTAATAGTATTTCTTACCTTTGCAACCTTGCACAAGCAAGGAAAGGGTTCGAGAATTGGGTGACTTTGGCTAGTGGAATCCCATCACCCAAACATCTTGAAGCCCTGAAGCTTCGAACTCCCGTAGTTCCGAATACCAGGAGATGGTTAAGCATTCGATCACTATTTATTCCCTCGTGTGTTTGACATTTAAATAATAATAATTATTATATTCTCTTCGATCTCATGTCTTTCATGCTCGAGGAGATTTAACCTCCATTTTCAGAATAAAATAATAATAATAATAATAATATGTATATAGACATATATGTCTATATCCGTGCAAAGTTATATTACCAAGAGAATTTAAATGAAATCATTCTCTTGTGGGAAAATAAGAAAAAGAGAAATATAAATTTTCATTATTTATAAATGGATTTAATAAAAGTTTATATTCCATGGAAATTTCTCCATTCTGGAAATCAAAAATATAATTATAGTCTCTCCCTTCCCAAATTTAGGAGATTTAATGCAAGTTTAACATAAATGTTTATTTATGCCCCAAATAGAATTTTGAGAACTTTTGTATTTTAATTCAGTTAGGAAAATTTCATGTTTATATTCTAATTCTTTTTCCTCAATAATCATTTATAAGGACTTTCAATGTTTTGCCATATTTCGGATTATTTCCTAAAGTCCACATAGATATGATATCCTCTAACTTTTCTGGCATAGGATTTGAGGAAATACTAAAATAGAGCACTATTACGTAGAAAAATCACTCTCTCTTCTTCCAGATGTGTTATAGATATTTTTAATTGGTCAGTCATCATTTCCCAAGCATGCATTAAACTGTATAGCACAATCAACCACAACATCCACTCCCAGAAATCTTATTTTAACAAACATATAGTCAAGAGATAAGGAATTAAATCAAATGAGCTTCAACTAAGACATTCTCTTTATTTTACTTATATTTGTCAAGTCACTTTTGTCAGAAATTAAACTTACATAGTTCTAAAACATATTATAAAAATTTCTTTGATCTAAACACTACAGATATTTAACCAAATATACTTATCTAGAAACCAAATAGTGATGCAACTGCTGAAAGGGGTGCACTTTTACTCCAAACTACAGGCACAACAACTCCTCGACGGATTTATCATTGACCACCCCCTAGCTAGATCATGATTCTCAAAGAGAGACTCTTCCTCTTGTTCAGCAATAGCCAGGGACGTAGATCACTCTCCTCCCACATGAACTTGGCAGATCAATGTTCTCTCCACCAAGCAAGGGGGTCTACAATGAGTGCTTCCTCATTCATTCATCTTCTCTGGAACCTCATTCATCAACTTGGGATGAAAACGCTACCCAACAAATTCTTTTACCCATAACATATTTGTTTCTCAGTTCCCTTCAAAACTAGAGATATGCACATGCTCTCCCTCCTCACAAAATGGTCACCAGACTCATCTTCTTTCCTCTCTTATTCTTCCCATGAATTTCTTCTCTTTTCCTTCCTTCCTCAACAAGATTTCTTGGGTCCAAATCCCCATTTCATGGTCAGGTTAGGAATTGTTTCCATATGGGTACTCTGCCCATCTACTCATTGACTCTTGAGCAAGACTTCCCAACTACCAGCCTAACTAGTAATGCACTTTTCTGGGTCAGAGGACTGTTTTGAGCCTGAAGAATTTAAATCTAGTAGAGTACTAGTATAGTAGGGATCATATCATCCACTGTTGGTTCCCCTCACCATCTCTCTCATAAATCATGATCTACCTTGGCAAACCCATTCAATAGTTATGCAACACTTTCGATTTTATTTTGTAACAAAAATAAATAAAATGCCTTTTGATAACAAAAAGGTTCATCAATTCCAACATCCACACATATTCAGTCTGCCCATAGTATTTTAGCAAGTTATAGTTATATTTACAAGCTAGGGTAAACATGAGTATTAAAATCCCCCCCATTAAAGGACCAACATCCTTGATGTTCTACCTGTCGATGTGCTCTATATGTGCATCAAAAAGAAAAAATGGGTATGCATGTTTCATGGAATCCTCCATTTCCCATGCAACTTCATCTAGACCAAAGTGTTTCCCCTACACCTTGACTTGTGCAATGGTTATGTTCTTGAGTTGGATTTATTTCCTGTCTATTATGCATTGTGGTTTTGGCAGGAATTCTCCCTTTGGTTCCACCTGAATCACAGATGAATCAATTATATGATTAAAATCATGTACATATTTCGTTAGCAACGAAACATGGAAAACATTATGTTCCTTTACTCTGGGAGGAAGTGCTAGTCGATATGCTACAAGTCCCACTCTTTCCAAAATTTCAAAGGGCCCATAATATCGGGGTGCCATCTTGGCACAAGTTCCCATTATCAAGGAACATTTTTAGGCCTAACTCAAAGATACACATGATCTCCTGCTTTGAACTCTCTAGGATTTCTCTTTCTGTCTGTATACCTTTTCTGTCTATCCTGAGCTACTTTCAAATTCTGTTTTATTTGAACTACTTGTTGTTCCATTTATTTTAGCATATCTAGTCCAAGTGTAATTATGTCTACTCAGTTATTCCAGCTAATTGGAATATTTCATTTTCTACCATAGAGGGCCTCAAAATGGCTCATTTTCAATGACTCTTGATAGCCATTGTTATAAGCAAAATCTATCAATGGTAGTTAGTCATCCCACTTCTTGGGATGATGCATCACATGCATCCTTAACATGTCCTCTAACACTTGTTTTACCCTCTTTGTCTTCCCATCCGTTTGAGGGTGATAGGTTGTACTAAATACCAATTTAGTTTCAAAACCAACAAACAAATATTTCCAAAAATTTGAAGTAAATTGTGTATATCTATCTAATATAATTTCCTTAGGAATTCCATGCATTCCAAATATTTTTTTCATGAAAATACTGGCAATATCTATTTCCTTGCAAGTTAATTTGATGGGAATAAAGTGAGAGACCTTGCCCAGTTTGTCCAGAACTACCATAATGACATCATTTTGATCGGTTTATTTTGGCAACCCTGTGATGAAATCCATGGAGATGGTTTCTCATTTCCATTCTGGGATTGGTAGGGGATGCAACAATATTTCTAGATGCCAGTGTTTTTCCTTAACCTTTTGACATTCTCGACATTTAACTAAGTAATCAACTATGTCATTTTTCAACTCGAGCCAATAAAATAGTTTCCTAGTAGTTGTGATCATTTTCTGATAACCAGGATGACCAGTATATAGTGTTTTATGTATTTCATCTATTATGAAACTCTTTAAGTCGTCACAATTTGGAATATACAACCTACCTTTGTAATTTATAAGGCCATCATTCAACATTGGATAGCCCTCATACTTCAGCCTTGTGGGCTCTTTCTCTAGGTATGATTTCACAGTCTTGAAAAATGCATTTGTTTCTTGTGCACTTTTGACTCCCTCCTTGATTTCTGATTCATAGGTGCTTACAACTGCCAAGTGAATCACTTTCATATTTCTACTAAGGGAATCAACCACCCTATTTTATTTTCCTTTAATATGTTTGATTTCAAAATCAGACTCACTAAGGAGAGCCATCCACCTAACTTGTCTAGCATTGAGTTTTGGTTTATCAAACAAATATCTCATCTCACTATGGTATGTCATAAGTACAAATATTCTACCTAGGAGGTAATGCCTCCACATTTTTAAAGCATGTTCTATGGAATCCAATTCCAAATCATGGGTCACATAATTATTTCATGCTCATTCAATTTTCTACATTCGTAGCAAATCACATGCCCTTATTGCATAAGGACTCCTCCGAGCCCTTCCTTGTAGGAATCTGTACATACAAGGAAATCCTTGTTTGGGTCTGCAATATTCAACAAAGGTGCATTGGTTAGAAGGTATTTTATCTTTTGGAATATCTCTTCACATTTTGATGTCCAAATGAATTTAAGTCCCTTTTTCCGAAGGGTCATGATTGGTAAACCAATATTGGAAAATACCCTTATGAACCTTATATAGTATCCTGCTAGGCCCATAAAGGATCTAATATCAAATACATATTTTGGGGTATTCCAATCCATAATGGGTTTGATCTTTTCAGGATAAACCGCCACTCCTTCTTTATAGATAACATGGCCTAAGTAATCGACTTTTTTTTCGATGAAGTCACACTTACTAAACTTTGCATAGAGCTAATGTTCTATTATCATTTGAAGCACTAAATTGAGATGCTCTTTATCATATTCCCTACTCTTATAACACATTAGGATATCATCAACGAAAAACAACACAAATATGTCTAAGAACTTAGTGAGTACATTATTCATTAAGCACATAAAAGTGGTTGGTGCATTGGTAAGCCCAAATGGCACCACCACAAATTTATAGTGCCCATATATTGTCCTAAAGTTTATTTTGTGGATGTATTCATCCTTAATTTAGACTTGATGGTATATAGACCTCAAGTTAATCTTGGAGAAAATTTTAGCACCCCTTAATTGGTCAAACAAGTCATCAATCCTTGGCAAGGGATACTTATTTTTAATGGTCATCTGATTGAGTTGTCTATATTCTATGCAAAAACTGAGTCTGTCATCCTTATTTTTCACAAACAGATCTCGTGCTTCCCAATGATACACACTAGGGTGAATGTAACCTTTGTCCAACATTTCCTTTAGATAAATTTTGATCTCAACTAGCTGCGGTGTACTCATTCTATAGGGTGCTCTAGACATTGGCACCTCTCCGGGTCCAAGTTCTATTGAAAATTCAATATCTCTTCTTGGAGGTAGACCTGGTACCTCTTCTGGAAATAATTCTTTATACTCTCTTAATATAGGATGGCCCTCTAGGCTTGGTTTATTGTCCTCAATAGAGTTCAACAGTTGTATTGCATACAAAGGACATCCTTTTCTACAATACTTCTTCACTTGAAGGATTGATATTTGTCTCACTGAGATAGGCTTTTGAATTCCTTATAGGATTATTTTTTTTCCTTCTTCAAATTCACACTCCAAAGTTTTATTGTAAGAATCCAAATTGGTTTTATGGGCAACCGTCCAGTCCATTCCAATCAACAGGTCATAATATCCTAAATGGAGCATGTTTAGGGTTTTTTAGGTGGACAATTCATTCATAATGAATTGGCATGTTGGTATGACCTATGTTACCTTTATTTTTGTTCCAGTGGCTAGTTATACCAACCACGACTTAGCATTTTTTACTTGCTAGAATTTACATTTATCATCATTTTGAGGGGAAACATAACTCATATTATAACCAAGGTCAATAAAATAGAAATTGTATGGTTGGAAATCATGCCTTCCATCTCCACCACTTAATCTTGGTGGTTAGCTTGTCTATTATCCAAGGCTGCATGAATTTGTGGCATCCTCCTAGCCACATCATTGACTATGGTAGCCTCCTAGATGTTGTAGACTCTTCGATTTTCCTGTCATCTATATGGGAAATCTCTTAGCATATGTTCTTCTCCACAATCCCAACATTTCAATGGTTCTCTCTTTGTATTATCAGTCTCACCTGGGGCTGATCCAAAGGGTTTATTACCACTCTGAGATGGAAAATTTTGTTGATACACACTTTTAGTAGGAAGGCTCATCTTAGAAATTTTCCCATGAATCTTAAATCTTGAGGATTTAAACCCCTTCTTCTTGAATCCCAATTTACTTTTCTTCTTCCAATCCTTAGGAGGTTCTACCTTATTCTTGAATTTCTCATAGCAATACCTTGCCTTTCGAATATTGTCTTCTAAATTATTAGGTTCATGAAACTCAATTTTGTCTCAAAAGGACTGAGGTAGTCCACTAATAAACCATTGCATATTTACCTTTTCATACTTTATGCAGGGAACATACCTCACAAACTGAAGAAATTTGTTGATATATCCATCTATTGTGAGTTGTCCTAGCTTGAGTTCATAGAACTCCTTGGTCTTTCCATCATAGTATTTTTTAGATAGATACTTCTTCTTGAAGTATTTCTCAAATTGTTTCCATGAAAATTCCTTCTCATGGATTCCTTTAACATTCCTAAGGTCCTCCCACCAAATGGAGGCCTTTCCATTCAAGTTGAAAATGGCTATTCGTGCCTTTAAGTTTTCGGCGTAGTCATGGACTTTGAAGTACTTCTTCAATCCAAGTAGTCAAACTTCTGCTTCTTCCCCCTTTTTAATTTCTCCATCAAAAGTGGATGGTTTGAATTTCTTAAAATATTCAGGGTCATGGCTCTTGGAATGTTTCCTCTTCTTCCTTCTCCTCTTGGAATGTGAACTAGTCTTACTACTACACAATTCCTTTGAGTTGTCAGTTTCCTCACTAGAGGATTCTTTTGTTGAATGTATCTTGGCTCCATGTTGGGCCTTATTTGAGGTGATCCTCCTTGTGTGGCTACTTTCAAGACTATGCTTTTCTATATCAGGTGAACTTTGGGTTTTCTTAGTATGATGTCTATCCACGTTACTGGCTGATGGCCCATGTTGCAACTTCCTTTGTATATCTTATAGGCTTTGCAGTAGGACTGCATTAATTTCAGTTTGTTTTTCTTTTTCTTTTATCATCCTTTCATTGTCATCCTTACAACTCTATAATTATTCCATCAGGATTCTTACAGTTTTAGCCAAATCCAGAGGGGTTTCCACCGCCCTCCTCTCATCATATTTTTCTTCTCTATTGTGGGATCTTTCCCCCAACTCATGGCATGTCACCATTTTTTGCATTGTAGTTTTCCTTGATGTCCACTAATTATTTGAGTGTCGATAAAATATTTTATGTTAGTTAATTGTCTACTAGTTTATAAACATCACATGCAATTTATAAGGTGAAGTCAACTTCATTATTTGGAACACTAGCAACACACAATTCAGTTTTTTTGTTTGAGCATATAACAACAAAAAAAGGTTATGTTCCTCTCTTCATTAGTGTCTTAAATAAGTTCCTTATGAATGAGGTAAGATAGGGTGTTACCTATTAAAATTTTTCTAATAAAATTTTATGCGACTCGTTCATGAGCCCAGGTAGGCCAAGTGTTCTTTTCCGCTCTAATACCACTCTGTCACACACCCAACCCCTAAGTACCTTTTTAAGGGATGGGGTATAAATTTTTCTCTTACCTCCGACGAATATGGTATCGAGGAATATTCCCTTTCTCTCGATGAACAGTCTCGATGCATGCCATATCTCTCAAACTACGGTTAGGATTCATTCGACACCTAAGGTTCACCAATCCTACTGGACATCACTCAACTCGTCAACCCATTGAAGATTAACATGTGTCATCACACTAATGTTCTTAGTCAACATCAATTCTTCATGTCACCGTAGGGCACTTAGGCTTGCTCGACTAGAGGATCACATTTGTCCCTATCCTATAGTCCAATTTAAATACTTAATCAATATTTTGTAGAATACCATTATTTGGTAATTAATTACTTAAAACTCATTAAGGATAATTATTCTCCACAAACTAATTTTCTAGTAATTAATTGTTTCTTAGCCTAATACTCTTGGTCTAGTAGTTATTGAGGTTTTACTTTCTCCCCTATAATTATATCATGACACAATTAGGTTAATTTCTCCATAATATACTTAAGTTGATTAACCTTAATTAAGGTATATAATTCAATCCCTCCCTGCCATGCAACTCCATACTGAATTTTCAAGTAATTTAACATACACACACACACACACACACACACACACACACACACACATATACTCGGGAAAATGATTAACTATATTCAATTTGATATTTAATATCACAAACTTAGTCTTTTATCAATTATATTATAATATAATTAAACATAGAAAAGGAGCACTTAGGATTATTAATATCTATCAATACCCAAGCCTCCATACTTTGAAGAAATTCCTCATCGTGCTTTTATGAACCCAAATCTCTTGATTTCTAGAGTTTCTAAGAGGGTCCCACTCATATTGTAAAGTGTTGAAAATACAATTATTTATATTAATTTATAATGTAATTAATCACTTAAAATTTTTATATCGATATTTGTGCAACCATTGGAGTGGGAAAGGGTAGGTTTAGCTCTTTGACAGTTCATTTCTTTTTCATTCTATACCCCAAACATCTCAGAGTCTCGGAGTCCAGAATTCTCGGAGCTCCAAAGTCCCGAAATCCTGAAGTGTCCACACTTCACGTGATTTCACATTAAATATAAAATTAAAAAAGAAAATAGGTTTTGTACTTTATAGTAACTCATTTAAAATATATGTATTATATTACACCTTTTTGGAAACTACGCCTAGGTTTATAAGGTCTCCAATATTATATTTAATATTTAAATTGAGAGAGAGAGAGAGAGAGAGAGAGAGAGAGAGAGAGAGAGAGAGAGAGAGAGAAATTTGGGTCAACCCCTTCGACTCTCCACCACATTCTTTATACTCCAATATCTCAGAGTCTCGAATCCCCGAAGTGGCCCCACTTATACACCTTTCTACATTATTTAATATTTAAAAAGAGTTTGCTTCATTCATGTGTAACAATTTTAATAAACCTTAAAGTAATATAATATAATATATTATAATCCTAAAAAATTATGCCCATGTTTTAAATTCTCCAATATTATATTTAATAATTGAAAAGAGAGAGAGTGTTCTCCGGGTCAATCTCCTTCGGCTCTTCCATGCAACTCTTCATTCTTAATTAACCCAGAGTTTCAGAGTTCCGGAGTCTCGAAGGGGACCCACTTGTAATTACATTTTGGTTTAAATGAAATGAAATATTTTGGATTATAATATAATACATATTGTATTAATGGTATATTATATTGAATTATGTTAATTGATCACATTAAATACAATAATTTAATTAATTGTATTTCTTACCTTTACAACCTTACGTAGGGAAGGAAAGGGTTTGAGAATTTAACGACTTTGGCTCGTGGAATCCCATCACCAAAACATACCAGAGCCCCAGAGCTCCGAACTCCTGGAGTTCTGAAGACCACAATATGGTTAAAGCATTTGATCACCATTTATTCTTTGGTGTGTTTGACATTAAAATAATGATAATTATTATATTCTCTTTGGTCTCAGGTCTTTTATGCCCCAAGAACTTTAATCTCCATTTTCAGAATAAAATAATAATAATAATAATAATATGTATATAGACATATATGTATATATATTTCTATATCCGTGCAAGCTTATATTACCTGGAGAATTTAAATGAAATTATTTTCTCTTACAGGAAAATAAGAAAAGGAGAAATATAAAATAAAGGGAAATTAAAAATAGAATTATAATCTCTCCCTTCTTGTGGGTAAATGAGTAAATTTTGCTTCATTATTATTGTTCTTTACTACTCTTACTAAATTTAAGGAAATTGGTCTTAAGACAAAGATTTACGTCCATAGTAAAATTCCGTATTTCTACCAGGATTTACTTCCCACCAAAATTTAAGGGTATTCTTCCCATAAATGTTTATTTATGCCCCAAACAAAAATTTTAGAACTTTTGTATTTTATTAGGAAAATTTCATGTTTATATTCTAATTATTTTTCCTCAATAATCATTTATAAGGAATTTTAACGTTTTCCCATATTTGGGATTATTTCCTAAACTCCACATAGATTTGATATCCTCTAATTTTTCTGGGATAGGATTAGAGGACATATTAAAATAGAGCACTATTATGTAGAAAAATCACTCTCTTTTTTTTCCATATGTGTTATAGATATTTTTAACTGTTTAGTCATCATTTTCAAATCATGGATTAAACTGAACAACACAGTCAACCACAACATCCACACCCAGAAATATTATTTTAACACACATATAATCAAGAGATAAGGAATTAAATCAAATGAGATTCATCTAAGTCATTTTCTTTATTTTACTTAGATTTCTCAAGTCACTTTTGTCAGAAATTAAACTTACATAGTTATGAAACATATTATAAAGTTTTCTCTGATCTAAACACTACCGATATTTAACCAAATATACTTATCTAGAAACCATATAGTGATGAAACTACTAAAAGGGGTTCCCTTTTCCTCCCAACCGTAAACATAGCAACTCCTGGATGGAGTTACCACTTGCCTCCCCCTAGCTAGATCATGATGCTCAAAGAGAGACTATTCCTCTTGTTAAACAACAACTAGGAATGAAGATCACTCTCCTGCTCCCACAGGAACTTGACAAATTGGTTTTATCTCCACCAAGAAAGGGTCTCTACAAGAAGTGCTTCTTCAATCACTCATCTTCTTTGCAACCCCGCTTATCAGCTTGGACTGAAAATGTTGCCCAAAAAATTCTTGTGCCCATAACATATTTGTTTCTGAGTTCTTTTCAGAACTAGAGAACTTCACATGCTCTCCCTCCTCGGAAAATGGTCACCAAACTCATCTTCTTTCCTCTCTTCTTCTTCCCACAAATTTCCTCTATTTTCTTTCCTTCCTCAACAAGATTTCATGGGTCCAAATCCCCATTTCGTGGTCAAGTCAAGAAGTTTTTCTAGATGAGTACTCTTCCCATCTCCTCATTGACTCTTGAGGAGGACTTCCCAACTACCAACTTGACTGGCAATTTACTTTTCTAGGTCAGAGGACTGTTCTGGGTCTAAATAATTCAAATCTAGTAGAGTATTGGTATGGTGGGGTTCTATTATAAAACAGGATCACGGAGAAATAAAATAAAAACAAATGTGGAAATAAAACAAAAAAGATGCACAATACAATAGAGACACAGATTTACATGGTTCACTTAGTGTGGGCTATGTCCACCAGAGAAATTTCCATGTCCTTCATTTTTATTATCCAACAAATGAATGGATAGAACCTAAAACACACCCATTGTAAATTCCTCTTCTTTTTCTCACAGTCTCCTCTCTCAGAATACAATATTCACAATGATACATAGTTGCAATTAAATGCCCTCATAAAAGAGGGTTTTATTCTAGGGAAAAAATCCCTAACATAACTTCTACCGTATAAACACGGCTAAAAACAAAGACCTATGAAATAGGAAGATAATCGGGCTCCGCAACCAACAATCTCCCACTTGGAGACTGATCACAATAAATTCGTTGTTGTTGTACCTATTGGACTATAATCCACCTCAGACGTGGAAAATTTTTCATCTTCACCTTCATGCTTGAATACCATTTGAAAGTAATAAGGTTCTCAGTTTCTCCCTAGTTACTCCCTTTGTTAACATGTTTGTAGGATTGTGGCTAGTATGTATCTTTTCCAACTTCAAATGTCCATCTTCCAAGACATATCATATGAAATGGGACATGAGTTGTATATTCTTAGTATTCGAATGGAAGGATGATTTCTTTGCAAGATGAATGCAACTCAAACTATCACAGTACAACATGTTATTCTCTTGCTTCTTTCCCAATTCCTCCATAAACCTCTATAACCAAAACATTTCTTTACTACCCTTTGTAGAAGAAACATACTCTACCTCTCTTGTTGAAAGTGCAACAACCTTTTGTAGTTTTTAAATCCAACTTACTGTTGTTCCATCTACAATAAAAACATACCCTGTGGTGATCCTCCTTCTATCTTTATCACATGTCATATCTAATCAACATATCTCTGTAGAACAGTTTATGAACCTCCAAAACATAATGCATGAGTAGAAGTACTTCTCAAATACCTGAGAATCCACTTTACTTCCTCCCAATGTTCTTTACCTAGATTGTTTATATACCTGCTCACAACTCCCACTGCATGTGAAATATATGATCATGTACAAACCATCACATACATCAAGCTACCAACTACTGATGAATAACAGACCCTGGACATGTATTCTATCTCCTCATGTGTCTTGGGACACATTTCCTTGTTTAATTTGAAATGTCTGGCCAAATTTGTACTAACTGGTTTTTTATTCTGCATTCTAAACGTCTCCAAAACCTTCTCTATGTACTCACCTTGAGACAATGTCAATTTTTTTATTTTTCCTATCTCTTGTTATTCTCATACCAAGGATTTTATTTGCAGCAACCAAATCCTTCATCGCAATTGAATTAGATAATTTCTTCCTGAGCATATTTATATCCTACATATTAGACCCTGCAACAAGAATGTCATCTACATACAATGGAAAGATAATATAGCTTACATTTTCTATCCTTTTAAAATAAACACAGTGATTAGAATGACATCTACTATAACCTTGTTATATCATAAACATGTCAAACTTAAAATACCACTACCTTGGAGATTTCTTTATGCCATACAAGATCTTCTTCAACCTACATGCCAAATTTTCCTTCCCTTTGACCTCATACCCCTATGGCTGCTGCATATAAATATCTTCATCCAAATCTCCATGGAGAAAAGTTGTTTTTATATCTAATTGTTCAAGATGAAAATATTATACTGGCACAAGAATTAAAATAGTCCTAATTGAATTCATCTTAACAACATGAGAAAATATTTCATCAAAATCTATACCTTTCTTTTGTGCAAACCCCTTTACAACAAGTCTATCTTTGTGTCACTTTTTTCCTCCATCTTCTTCCTTCAACCTGTAAACCCATTTATTTTGCAATGCTCTTTTTCCTGTAGGTGTAACTGAACCAAGTCCCAAGTTTGGTTATTTACCAAGAAATCCATTTCCTCTTCCATTCCTTGCTTCCACTTCTTTTTAGTGTCTACCTGCATTGCCTCTTCATAACTTTTCGGTTCACCAGAATCAATCAAAAATAAGTAATGCAATGAAGGAGAGTATCGTTCAGGGGGTCTACTTAAGCTGGTAGATGTTCTAACAACACCTGCAGGAGTTTGAGGTACATGTTGCTCCTGTTGTAAATTTTTAATTTCTAGTACCTTTGGAATTTCTTTTTCAGTGATCTCATCAAGCACTATGTATTCTGGTTTTTCTTTTTCCTGTTTCTTTCCCTGCAACTAATCTTTGTACATGACCTTCTCATTGAATATGACATCTATACTCCTAATGATTTTTTGATTTTCATAATCCCATAAGCAATAACCAAAATCATTAACATTGTATCCAATAAAGGTACACTTCTTGGATTTTTCCTCAAGATTTGTTCTATTTTCTTTATCAATATGGGCAAATGCTTCACAACCAAAAGTGATCTGGATTTAGGAGTGGAACAAACTGATTAACATATTGAATACAATAAACACAAAGATATAAAGAATAACAAAATTATCTAGTGAAAAATATCTTCTATTAAATAATGAAATAGGATGAAACTATAAAATTGCAGAACTAAAACACTTGCTTGAATGGTGGTAGCTATCTCTGAGAAGAGATGTGGCTAATACGTGCATCTGTCTGATCATAATGGATTACAATGAGGCTCCATAGGCATTCTTTATTTTACTCATGAATACTAAAACCCTAGACATCCAAAACCCTAACCCTAGAAGGTGAAACACCAAAAGTCATGTGGGCCCTATGGGTAAGTTGGTGTAATTTGGTACCTTGACTTCCAAGGGTCATAACGTTTGCATACAACCTTCATTTTAGGTGCGTGATAGCCTGTTGGAAAGGTATTTAAGAGAACTACACATTCTTTTGTCAAAATTTGACTCTGTCTATAGTTTGACTATGGAGAGAAAAAAAAAAGGTTTATGGCCCGAAAACGACCCTGGAAGTACAACAAGATGTCCTGACATGAAAACATAAAAAATAGGCAAGTTGTATTAGGTGAGAGGCCACCCCATCCACCTAGAGGATGTGTGGGGCTCCAGAAAACCCCAAAAGTGTAGAACCCACAATTACAAATCATTATAGAAGAACGTGTTGAACAAAAAATAGACACAAGGAGCTAGTTGGAATAGGTGGGTGGCCACCGATATCCACCTGGATCAATCCTCCCCCCTTAGGAAGCAATGGTATCCATTTCATTGAGTTCCCCCATCAGGTGAGGAAACTTCTACTGGATTTGGCCCTCGGTGAGCCACTTTCCTTGGTGTAGGAGTTTCCCTACCTTGATAACCCGATAAATATGTATCCGGTGTTGGCAAGTGCCCTTGACCTATGTGTCCACTATCTGATCAGTGGATGCTTGTTCCATGAATTCAAGGTTGAGCTCTATGGGTGTCAGCTTTTCTACGATCTTAGAGGTGTCCAATAATGGGGGAAAATATGGATGAAGGAGGTCCACATGGAATATTGGATGCAGACCAAGGAAGGGTGGAGTGTTGAGCTAAAAATCATTGCTACCCACAATCTTGGTGATAGTGTAAGGCCCATAAAGAAGTGGGTGAAGCTTTCGATGGGGCCCAATGAGACACTCCTTCTACAAATGTAACTAGACTTTGTTGCCAAAATGAAACTGGTGTGGTACCCTATGTTGATCATAGCGCTGCTTGTACTTAGCATTGGATTTCTGCAAAATCTCCTGGACCTCTTGGTGGATGTGATGAATCTGCTCAATGAATCTGGTGGCTTTTTCGATCGCAAACTAATTAGGGGAAGATTATGTCTGTGCGGTGGCAAGAGGAAGTGCAACATCAATGGGTCCCAAGGGTTGGAATCCCAGACCCACCTAAAATGGGCTATGGCCGGTGGAACTATGGAGAGCCTTGTTGTAACTCTGTTGGACATATGGGAGACTCTCATCCCATGTATGTGGATTCTTAGAATTGTACATGCACAGGATGTGAAATATCATCTAATTGATAACCTCTGTTTGGCCATTGATTTGGGGGAAGAAAGCAATCAATTTTGTGAGCTTGGTGTCCAACAGAGACTAGATACTCGACCAAAAGGTGTTGAGGAACCTGTTGTCTCGGTTGAAGATGATGGTCTATGGTATCCCAAAGTGGAGCCACACTCGTTCGAAGAATAGCTTAGTAGTATCTTCCACTGTCACATTCTTCTTACAGGCTGTGAGGATGGCCATCTTTGAAAATTGATCAACGACCACAAACACACAATCATTTCCTTGCTTGGTGGATGACAAGCCAGACATGTAATCCATTGATATGGATTCCCAAGGCTTCTCAGGAATAGGAAGAGGGGTGTATAAGCCTTAATTATTGATGTCTGGATTGGAAATGGCATAGGAAGTGCAATATATGATATACTTGTTGACGTCCTGTCAAAGTTTTGTCCAATAAAAATGTTTCTGAAGAATGACCATAATTTTCTCTATGCCAAAATGTCCTGCCACTCTACTGTAGTGGGATTCGCAAATCATCTTTGCACGCTCGCTTGTAGGAACCCAGAGATGGCCCAGGTGGCATAAGAGGTCGTACCCACAAGATGATATGTGGTGGTGAAGTCTGGATCTTGATTATAAATTTGGGGCCACTCAGATGTTTCATGTCCACAGGAATGGAGCACAGTGGTGAGTGCAGCCATGGGAGGTTGACTAAGGCAGTTAGTGACACGATTGGAGATACTTGTCTTATACTTGATGTTGAGATGGAACTATTTCAGGCAGATAGACCACTTATGATGGTGGTCATTCTGCAATTTCCCCTATGTCTGTATGAACTGTAGAGGCTTGTGATCAGTGTGTACGATCATCTCTTTCCCCAGAATGTAATGTTTCCATTGACGACATGCTTGTACAATGGAATACATTTCCTTATCATAGGTTGGGTATTTCCGGACAGTATCGGAGAGTGTCTCACTATGGTATGCCACTAGATTCCCATGTTGAGTGAGAATGTCACCCACGACATAGCCAGAGGCATCCGTCTCAATATTGAATGGTTACTGCAGATCGGGAAAGGAGATTACTAGAGTTCAACACAAGCGATGTGTCAGATCATATAATGCTAGTTTTTTATCCTTCCCCCACATGAACTTGGCCCTACCACCATCCTTGGTCACCTAGCTGAGGGCCCATGCAATATGGGAGAATCCCAACACGAACCGTCTAGAGAATTTGGCTAGTCCCAAAAATCTCCAAAGCTCCGTTAGTATGGTCGGGGTTGGCCAGTCACGAATGACTTGGATATTAGCTGGATCAACATGTACCCCATGCTCATCAACAATGTATCCCAAGTATTGGACCTTGTTCATTCGAAAAGATCATTTTTCCAAGTTGGCATAAAGCTTGTGCTACCGCAGAGTGCCCAAAACCTGTTGAATATGTCGCATTTGCTCCTCCCAAATTTTGTTGAAGATGAGTATTTCATCCAAATATACTACCACAAAGGAGTTGGTGAAGGGTATCAATACATCATCCATCAACCTCATGAAAGTGGTTGGTTCATTTGTTAAGCCAAAGGGCATGACTAGCCATTCGTAGAGACCTTATTTAGACTTGAAGTTTGTATTCCATATATCAGTTGGTTCGATGGGAACCTAGTGGTACTGAGAATTTAGGTCAATATTGTTAAAGAAATTTTCCCTTTGAGTTGGTCAAGAAGGTCATCAACCCTGGAATGGGGTAGCGGTTCGTGACTGTGATTTTGTTTAAGGATTTGTAATCAATGCAGAGTCACCAAGTCTCGTCCTTCTTCTGCGCCAGTACAATCGAGCTTCCACAAGGTCAGGAGTTGGTCCAGATGTGCCCCTTTTGAAGAATCTCTTGGATATGATGCCTGATTTTTTCACTCTCCATTAGTGAGCGTCGATATATTGGTCCATTAGGTAGAGGTGTGTCGGGGGTCAGATCAATTGGATGCTTGACTTGGCAGTGTGTCAGTACCCCTATAGGCGAGGCGAAGATGTCTCCATATTCTTCCACGATCCCATCCACTTACTTCTTCTACAAAGAGAGGCATTGTGTAGAGGCCATAGATGTGGTGAAGACCTTCTTCTTAATGTGATAATGGATCAAAAATAAGATGAACTTCCTGGTCTGTGAAATGACCTTACTACATTGCTTAGCAGAGATTAAAGAAATAACAGTAGGCAGTGCTACCTATGGGATATTGTACAATTGTCTACCCAAAGTAATAATAACACTGCGGGGTCTAGAATCATACACCACATGAAGCTTACACAAATATGTTCATCCTAAAATAACATCACAAACTTCAAGGGGATAAATATCAAACAATACCTCATCTTTGAAAGGATTGATGTCATAGGGAAAACGATACTGTTGGCTGACACGAAGATCTCTTCCTTGGTGAAGACAACTGATAGTGTAGGGATGCGGGTGTGGTGTTGTTGGCAGGTCCAACCGCTTGAAAACCTCTGCTGAAATCAGGTTCTTCTGACTACTGTTGTCAACAATGAAATGAATTGGATCACCCTTGACCCACATTTGCGAGTGAAAAAGGTGTTCCCCTTCCTCTGGTTCTTCTGGTTTGCTTGGCATACTTTGGTGGTAGCAATAGTGGCACTGGGTTCAACATTGATAATCTACTTCCCTCCTTCCATATTTGACTCATAATCATAATTGACCTATGACTTAGAAGCCTTTAGCTCGACCACGAGGGACTTCTTGGAGTGACATTATTCGACGTTGTGCCAAGGACTTTTATGGTACTCACAACATTTTATCGTGTCCTTCTTTGTCTTCTCATTGCCCTTCTTGTGTTGCGGCTTGGACTAGTTGTCTTGAGGGTGACCATCTCGACTTGGTCCCTTGTTGTGTGGGTTGGGGATGGCTTTTCCCTACTTTGGATGTGAGGGATTTGAAGATCCAAACTCTCATTGTTTATGCTTAAATTTTTTCTTGATCTTGACAACGTATCTATAAGTCATGCCCAATGAGGCAATATCCAGGAAATCCATTTTTGTTTGAATGTATATATGAAAAAAACCACAGTATTTGAGCACCAAATGACGCCTCGAGTCTTTGATACCCAATTTGGTGCATAGGGTATGGAAAATATTGGTGAAATATGGTACTGTCAGGTCCCTTTCATGATGGAGGGTGGTCCATATAGTGTTTTTGGCACAGGGGTAGACCCAGGGTTCAACGCTTCAACAACACACCAACAAAACCCTAACTACTGGCCCTTTCGGCAACACTTGCAAAGCATATGAAGTCTCACCCAAGGTAGAGGTAGGGGTGGTTGCAGGAATCAAATGTCTGCAGCCTAGCTGGGACACAGATCTGTGATTATACCACTTAACAAAGAACTTAGCAATTAACATTCATCAGTAATTAACCCTTATTCACATCGCAGATGCAAACCCTAATTACATAACAATGCAGTATTCTACTAGATCTAACACATCTAAGCACTTAGCACATGGAAAAAGATCATATCTGGTAGTTATTCATATCATTCAAGCACTAATCTACCATACTAGCTTCATCTAAACATTCATTACTGCACTAATCTTACATTATATACACAAGACAATAAGAAGAATGCACAAAGAAACCATAACACAGGATATATGTGGTTCACCCCAGTGTGGGGCTATGTCCACCAGCTCTTCCTCTTCTTTATTATCTTCTGTCAATCTCCTTACATGCACAAAGCCTCAAAACCCACTCTGCATAGGACAGGAGATCTGCGTGCACCTCGCTAGATCCTCCTTCCTCGAGCTAGGTTACAACACAAAGCCTATTTACAGTCACTTTCACTTAGCTCTGCAAGTTATCATGCACACAGTATGCACAAATCCAACTTAATCACATAGATCCAACTATTACATCACTTGCACTTAGCATAACACTTAACCATCGACTATATCTTACATTGCCTAGATTATCTATTTATACATTACAAAATGGGCCTAAGCATGGGTAAACCCATTGGTCGACATCCCCATACCGTTACATAATCCCAAAACCCAAAAAATGCCCTAAAAAGGGGTCGTGATCCCTCGATCTCTGCTTTGACTTGCGCTTCACCTTCGACCATCTAGTCGAAGTCCCAAAAAGAGGTCAAACCTGACCAAGGATATCCAAAACTTGGTCAAGGGCCAAAAATCTCCCAACACTCACCTATGACTCATCCCAAGTCACTCCGATCTAGGTAACTCTGCCTCAAAAGCCTCAAGTTTATCTCTAGCTACTTCAACATGTTGCTACGCCAAGGCCTCATTCTTGGTAAACGTCGACAAGCTATCAAAAGCACTGTGGTTCTTCCGACAATTTCTAAACAAATCTCTCACCACAGAAACCTTAATGATCAGATTACGTCCCTGTACGGAAGGGAGATTTTGGATGAAGTTCGTGAACTTGAAAAGCTCCGAGTTGAAATAAAGAGAAGAGCAGCAGACTTAGATTTCCTGAAACAATGCAGAGATAACAACGTTCTACCAAAATTCGTGTGCATTCAACATAGGTTAAGAAACAAATGGAACAGATCATCATTCCACACCCTAGAAAATTCCATAGTGAGAGGCGAAATTAGGAAGTTTAGGTACATGCTCGACCTGTTGTCCAAAACCGCGCTGAAACTCCATTTAAAACTGGCTCATGTCTTAGATCTGAAAGTGTGGAGAACAGTAGACTCGTTGGCATCCCTAAAAGCTGAAAACGCGAACAGAACGGCTCGCTCTAGGAAAGAATCGAAACTTAAACAACTGCTCAGCCAAAAGGAAAATGCTAACAACGACAATGATGTGAAGAAGGTCGTGAACATCTCCTCACACGAGATGAACCACTCTGAGTTGAGCGTTCTGAATAAAGGTTTGAATTTCACCATCTCTCCCTCCTCCATTCCGATTGATAACCTTATTTGTTGCATTAAAGATAGTATTAAAACCCTAGCTGATGAAGATAAGGACCAAATTAGACAATACTGTGTCGTTATCCTCTGCAATTCCAAACCTCCTAAAAGCAACATTAGCAAAGAAGAACGAACAGCAATTAATAACCTCCGAAATAACACAAACTTAATTATTCTAAAAGCTGATAAGGGTGGCGCCACGGTCATCATGAATAAAGAAGACTACATCACCAAAATGAATGAACACCTATCCTGTGGTAGTTACATTAAGATTCCAAAGAACCCCATTAAAAATATAATAAAAAAAGTAAAGAAAGCCATCAATAACTCCAACTTAGACGAGAAGACAAAAAAGAGATTGCTTCCTACCAATGAGATCACCCCGAGAATTTATGGCCTACCGAAAATCCATAAGGAAGGATTCCCTCTCAGACCGATAGTCAATATGATAGGATCACCCACCTATGAGCTTGCCAAATATGTTGCTAAAATTCTAGGCCCCTTAGTAGGTCACACCGACTCCTTCATAAAAGACTCAAACGACTTCATTAACACTATTAAAAATGAGAATTTGAAACCGAATGGAACCCTCATAAGCTTTGACGTTGTCTCTCTATTCACTAAGATCCCTTTAATGAGGCCATCCTACTTGTCAAAGAGGTAGCTGATCCAATAACAGCGAAACTAGCTGAGGTTTGTCTTCGCTCCACTTTCTTTAGCTATCAAGGTGAATTCTATGAACAAACTAGTGGCGTGGCCATGGGCTCTCCGCTTTCCCCCATCGTTGCCAACCTTTACATGGAAAGCTTTGAAAAGAAAGCCATAGATTCTTTTCCCCTGAAACCATTAAGATGGAAACGTTACGTTTATGATACTAATGTACTTTGGCCACATGGGGAAGAAGAGATGAATAAGTTCTTCCATCACATCAACAATTTATCCAAAGACATTAAATTCATAATGGAACGTGAAGAAAATGACACCATCCCCTTCCTTGACATACTAATAAACAGAAAAGAAGATGGTAAATTAGGACATTTAGTGTACATAAAAAATACCCACACCAAAAACTACCTTCACGCCAGTTCCCATCATCACCCCAACCAAAAATTAGGAATTCTTAGCACCTTATCCACTAGAGCCATAAGGATTTCAGATAAAGAACACCTAGAACAAGAGAAAAATCACCTTCACAAAGTCTTCAAAAACATAGGTTACAAAGAAAAAGAGATTGAGAATGCAATAAGGAAAGCCCTAGAAAAATAAAAAGAAAATAACAAACCTCAACAGAGAAACAACCAAACCCCGAGCCTCACCGCCTACCTCCCTTACATCCAAGGAGTCACTGATAAAATCGCAAGAATCCTAAACAAGAAGGAGATTAAGACCTCATTCATACCTCTTAATACCAACAAACAGAAAATGAGATCTGTTAAGGACAAGCTTGACCAACATAATTTCAAAGGAGTATACAGAATAGATTGTTCTTGTGGCAAATGCTACATTGGAGAAACAGGCCGCTCTTTCAACACCAGGATTAAAGAGCATAGTGTTGACATCAAGAATGAACGAACTCGCACCTCAGCACTAGTTGAACACTCTCTCACAACTAAGCATCACATACGCCTAGAGGACACCAAAATCTTAGCTAAAGAAGACCATCTCCTTAAAAGACGAATTAGAGAAGCAATCGAAATTATCAAAAATCCCAATAACCTAAATAGGGACAATGGCCTAGAGATTAGTGAAAGTTGGATCCCACTCATTCAGGAAAGAAAACATTATTAACCTACCCTCAGTACTTACACCCTCACTTTCCCCGAACCTTAACTTAACCCGATCATTAAAAACCAACCTTATTAAAACCAATTTATACCAACATACCTATAAAAATCCCTTTGACATACATTAATAATAATATTAAATTATTACCTTTTTACATATTAAACCTAACTTAACCTTAACCAACATAATACTAATTACTAACATCTACTGGATAATTAAAATTAAACCATTTCAAGACCAACCTAATCTTCTACCACTAATATAACAATAATAATATTAATGCTACCTCATTAAACTAACCCTAAATTTAACCTACAATTAACATAAAATTAATATTAATAATATTAACCCTAAATTTAACCTATAATTAACATAAAATTTAATATTAATAATATTAACACCATCGGGTTATCAAATTAAACCACTTAATTCATTAATTAACCAAATCACTATTAAATACCTATTTTGGAAAAATCCCCTCAAACCTAGGGTTTCACTTAGCCGACCACTAATATAACAATAATAATATTAATGCTACCTCTTTTAACCCTAAATTTAACCTATAATTAACATATAGTTAATATTAATAATATTAACACCATATGGTCAACCCCAAATTTAACCTATATTTAAATCATTATTAAATACCTGTTTTGGAAAAATCTCCTCAAACCTAGGGTTTCACTTAGCCGACCACTAATATAACAATAATAATATTAATGCTACCTCATTAAATTAACCCTAAATTTAACCTAATTAACATATAATTAATATTAATAATATTAACACCATTTGGTCAAATACCTATTTTTTGAAAAATCTCCTCAAACCTAGGGTTTCACTTAGCCGACCTTAGTTTTCCACCCTCCTCAACATTATTTATTAAGGGTTCCTCTCTTATTTTTCCTCAGGCTTTTTTGTCCTGAAGATGGATCCTGTTGTGGATCTAAAACGTCGACAAGCTATCAAAAGCACTGTGGTTCTTTCGACAATCTAAACAAAGCTCTTGAATAACTGTCTCGTTCACAGGTCCTTCTAAGCATTGTTCTATCGAAGTGACTACTCGTTCCATCTCTGCTCCTTGGCCTTCAATCTCCTAAAAAAGTAGGCAAGCTGCATCTTGGACTAGCTGGAGCTTCTGAATGACTTCCATGACTTTGCTTTGTATGGCATGGACCTGTTGATGAGTTGTACATTTTTCTTGGAATATTTTCATTCGCTCAACTACTGACAAGTGCTTTAACTGCGATTGTATCATTGTTTCTTGCTTCTTTGCTTCCTAGAGATGCGACTCCAGTGTTTTCAGTTCAGGGTCCTCGGTAAGGAGCTCGTAAGTATGTGCACAACGACTACTTAGTTGTTTACATTCCATGGATAATTCTTTGATCCTTTCAACTACGCTTCAGGCGGTTGCTTCTCTCTGGTCTCACACTTCCTGCGGAGTTCTTAGCACTGTTTGTAGCTCCATTTCTTCTATTCTCTATTGAAACTACTGAATGGCTTCCACAAGATTTTCCACTTGACTTTCCACCAGGTCTTCCTCCATTTTCTCTAAGCTCATCACAAAGTGAATTAATCTATGGACTGCTTCTTTAACTCTAACCTTCTCTGCGAGCAACTATTCTTTATCCTATTGGAGTTGTGCTCTATGCTATTCAAAATTGATTTGGAGGTCGTCCTTCTCTTGTAGTGAAACTCGGCATTGCTCTCTGATTTCTTCTTGTGCTTGCTTCAGGGCCACTATAGCATGTTCTTTTTCTTCCTGTACGTGACAAAGGTGATCTTGGGTCGCATCAGCTATTCTACGGAGTTGGGTGGGCTCATTTCCCAACTCTGGTTCTTCTAGTGGTGGAGGCGTAGTGGACAGTGCGCGGCTGGAGCGAAGGGATTTTTGTACTCCTCTCAACGCTCCTTCGATACTTTCATACATGGTTTCGTGTTTGTCTTCAGTTCTCTGCAAAATATCTTCTAAGGCATCTGATACAGCTGTAATAATGAAGTCGAAGTCATCGACCGTGAGTACATTATGCAACTTCGACTTATTTTCTTTGGAATTCTTCCGCGATGTAGGTTTCATTGGGGAAACCTTTGTTTTCTTAGATATCTCTTCCTCTTCAAGGGGGTTCCTAGGCGGTGTTACTTCGCCTTTATTTGGCTTGTATTCTTCCCCTTCTTGCTCTCCTTTTTCCACTTCATCATCACCTCCTCTCCTAGGTGAGTCGATTGTAGTCTCTTATGATGTACTGTGTATTTCCTATACATCTTCCTTCTTTTTCTTCCTGCTACTATTGGGTGCATCATACTCTTCACAAGTAACCACCAGACTTCTAATGAGGTTTGGATCGAACAGTGTTTCCTGGTTGACTCGTATAAGGAACTTTGTGGGCCATTCCTTAGTGATTTCTTCCAGGTCCTCCTCTATGAGCTTGTAGTAGGACTGAAGTTCCTCTTTACTTTTGTTTATGTGCGTAGTAATATAAATAAAATGACTATCTACGTGGAACTTAATCAAGGGCCCTAACCAATCTAGGGTATTTGGCGTCATCTGAGGGAAAGAATAGATAGCCCTCTTCAGCTGCAGGTGGTATGTATGGAAAACTGCATTCGAATTCCATTGTTTCCCCATATCGCTTGAATATCAGAGCGTGGTGAACTTCCCAACTAGTTGTTCAAATGACTCAATGTCAGGGAAGGTCACACCTTCCTACATCTTTCAAGAAGTGAATGCGATGAGGATCAATAGCCAGATAAAATGGAACTCATAGCTTTGAATCTGAGCTTCGCGACAATCCAATTCTAATTGATTGACTAGGTAACTAGCCCAATTCATCTATAGTCCTTCCATGCATTTTCCTGCTAGGTCAACTACAAACCCTATGACCTACGTGGGTCTATTCTTTTGGACTAGCGTACTAGTAATCAATTAGCAAGTAAGGCGCACTGCACCATCCTAAATGGAGGCTACCTTGTAGCCTTGCATTCCTTTCTCTACGTCTTCATAGGTGTCTTTGATCTTTTGTGCCAGGGTGCAGTCTGCAGCCTTCCCTGGATAAAAGTCTTGTGGGTCTGGTCCCTGCATGCTCAATCCGGTGATCCTATGGATCAATGCGAGATCGATGGTGATTTGTTTGTCTAGCCACGGATATCTTCCATGGAAGCACGACCGCGAGAGCTTAACACATGCATTATCCTCTTGATGCCTTCCAAAATGGGGTATCTTCATTACATTCAGAATAGTGGACTTAGCGATTTCCATACTCCACAAGTGGGGGATGATCTTCGACTTCTTCCCCTTGGTCTTGGTCAAATATTTGTGAGGTGAGAGCATGCCATAGCTCTTGTGGTATCCTAGGTTATAATCATTGATCTTCAGTGTTGAAATCCTCTCCAATTGTGGTCTGACTGCTTGTATTCCCTTTGGGAGGTACGCACTAATGACTGTGTAGTAAAATTTTCTTGGGAGACTATCACGACTCACCACACCGGCCAGGGGTGGGATGTAGTCAGGTAGGATGGATGGAATTAACTTCTCATTCACTAATTCATCATGATGATTGGTTATTTTCTCAACCACAGCTCAGGATGGTCCAGATCCACGAGCAGTCGACAAGGAAGCTTGCACTCATCGCAATGATGAGGCTTGAATGCCTGTGGACATCACTTTCTCAGTCATGAGGTCTATTAGAATCTCTTCGAAAACTTTTTCTATTGCGCTAATTGTGCCCGACATGCACACTCAAGATCTGATATCTCATTTTGGTGAACAATATTCAATGTAACAGAATGAATGGTGAGATCTCAATGATGACTGCATGAAATCAACTAGTTCTATACGGGCTCGGATAATCACAATTGGAAAAAGTGTTCTCGGTGCAACACTTGAAGGGATAAATAGATATTTTCGTAACGGTTTCTCTCAATGGGGTCACAAAGCCTTATTCAATGCAATTTCATCCGTTATGGAAAACTTCGAGCCATAACTTATTTTTTGATCGTTAAGGAGTGTCAATGAATGGTCATATTGCTTTTCCATGGAAAAGTGCCAATATGTGTTGTATTGATATTCCAACAAAGTTCGAGTTTTGGAAACCTTTCTTCTACGAATTATTCTCTAGAACTTCTTGCAATATTTCTAACTCGGCCCTCTTCTTACTGAGCTTTCTAGTCTTCTTTCCTGTGATTTGAATCACTGGTTTCTTCTTTCCATTATCGTTCTTATCTTCTCTTGGCATGATAACTTCACACTGTGGAGGGTATTTGATAGGGTTCAAGAGTAATACTTCTTCTCTTTCTGGAGTAGGTGCTCTACTCTCTTATACAGACAAGTGTCTCCAGTCTTCCTGTGTCCTTTCTACTTCGACATCCATAACTTTGGTCTTTAGTAGCTTCAACTGGTTTTCTTGTTCTTCCAGTAAGTGCACTATTCTCCTAGCCATGAAATCTCTTATTTCTTGTTTTTTTTGTTCTAGATCCTCCTCTTTTTGTTTCCTTCGTATCTGATCTTTCTCAATCCATTTTTTTCCTAGTAATATAGAAAATGGGGCATTGTTCTCAACAAACTTAATGATCTCAAATTATTCTTCTGTCGAAGTGATATGAGCACTCATAGATATCTGGGTAAGTCTTCCACATATTGTTATCAACTTTCCTGTAAATAATCCTATTCCTCCTAATTATGGAACCATAGCAGGCTTTCCAAAAATTTCCCAGGTTATTTTTTTCATGATATTCACCCGTGTTTCCTCATCCAGGACACAGTCTATGTTGAAGTCTCCTATTCTTGTTTCTATGTACTCTTTCTCTTTTAAGACCTCTGATAAGTTGATATTTTTGTGTTCATTCAAATATTATTTCATCTGTAGTAATACAATCTCTGTTTCTTTCTGGGGTTCTATTATATCCTTAGTTTCTTGGTCTGACTCATGGATTTCTTGTCTCATATTTATCTTTTCAACTTTAGCAATCATCCTAGGGAAATCCAAAACTTCATGGTCCATGGCTTTAGAACAAAGACAACTAGGTCTTCTACCAGGGAATTCCTTATCCAGATGTCCCAGTCTTCTGCAACTGTAACAAAGGGTTAATCCTCTCCTTCTCTTAAATTATCCCCAACCTTTCCTGTACTACGTACTAGGATCACAATAACTAACCTGTAAAAAATTATTTCTAGGATCCTACATCCATTTGTTAGTCCAAACATTCTTTCTATGAATAGGAATATCATATCTTTCATTGCTTCTATCAGATCTATTCGATCAAATCTTCTTTCTTCAAATTGTGCCCTAGTTTTCAGACTAGGACAAAATTTATCAAACATACCTAGATTCATTCTTTTGAAAAAAAGAAATTAACTTATCTTACCTTTCTCAGAGCACAAAGATTTAAGATCTTACCTCTTTTCTTAAGATCAGACTTCTCTGCTCAACACAGAGTTTTGCAAGTAAATATTGCGCACTAGAGCAACCAATCAGTGCATAAAGCTTTCTTTTCTTCAGTTCCCAGCAATCACAGTTTCAGTCCCGGCATCGGAACCATTTGTTGGCACATGGGAAGACCCAGGGTTCAACGCTTCAACAGTGCACCAAAAAAACCCTAACTACCATACCTTTCAACAACACCTGCGAAGCATATGAAGTCTCACCCGAGGTAGAGGCAGGGGTAGTTGCAGGAATCAAATGCATGTAGCCTAGCTGAGACACAGGTTTGTGATTATACCACTTAACAAAGCACTTAGCAGTTAACATTCATCAGTAATTAACCCTTATTCACATCGCAGATCCAAACCCTAATTATAGAACAACGCAATATTCTACCAGATCTAACACATCTAAGCACTTAGCACATGGAAAAAGATCAGATCTGGCAGTTATTCATATCATTCAAGCACTAAGATACCATACTATATTCTTCTAAACATTCATTGTTGCACCAAGCTTAAATTATATACACAAGACAATAACCAGAATGCACAAAGAAACCATAACACACCATATATGTGGTTCACCCCAGTGTGGGGTTACGTCCACCAAATCTTCATCTTCTTTATTGTCTTTTGTCAATCTCCTTACATGCACAAAGCCTCAGAACCCACTCCACATAGGACAGGAGATCTGAACGCACCTCATCAGATCCTCCTTCCCCGAGCTAGGTTACAACACAAAGCCTCTTGACATCCACTTGCACTTAGCTCTACAAGTTATCATGCACATAGTATGCACAAAGCCAACTTAATCACATAGATCTAACTATTACATCACTTAAACTTAGCATATCACTTAGCCATTGCCTAGCTTATATATTTATACATTACAAAATTGGCCAACGATATTTACAACATATTCCCTAAACTGTAAGGGCAACCTAGAATTCAATCTCATACTCCTTGCACACTCCATGATTGTCCTATTCATCCTTTCTGACACACCATTTTCTTGTGTTGTTCTTGGAACTGTTTTATCTCTACGAATCCCATGGTATGAATAGTAATCATCAAACTCCTTGCTACAATATGCACCTCCATTGTCTGATTTGAGAAACTTCAACCCTTTACCCGTCTCATTCTCAACCAAAGCTTTCCATTTCTTAAAAGTATAAAAAACATCAGATTTTTTTCAAATGCAATAAACACAAGTTTTTCTACTTCCATCATAAATAAAAGTTTTTCCTCCTATTATATTTATCACCTGCCATATATGAATCAACATGTCCCTAAAGAACAATGTATGAACCTCCAAAACATATTGCATGAGTAGAATTGCCTTTCAAATAACTGTGAATCCACTTTACTGCCTCCCAATGTTCTTTACCTAGATTGTTCATATACCTACTCACAAATCCCACTACATGTGCAATATTTGGTCTTGTGATAACCATCACATACATCAAGCTACCAACTGATGATAAATAAGGGACCCTAGACATGTATTTTGTCTCCTCCCATGTCTTGGGACACATTTCCTTAGTTAATTTGAAATGGATGGCCAAAGTTGTACTAACTTATTTTAAATTCTTTATTCTAAACCTCTCCAACAACTTCTCTATGTACTCACCCTGAGACAATGTCAATTTGCAATTTTTCCTGTCTCATGTTATTCTCATACCAAGGACTTTCTTTGCAGCACCCAAATGCTTCATCACAAATGAATTAACTAATTTATTCTTGAGCACATTTATATCTTGCATATCAGACCCTGCAACAAGCATGCCATCTACATATAATAGCAAGATAATATAACTTCCATTTTCTAGTTTTTTAAAACAAACACAGTGATCAAAATGACATCTACTATAGCCTTGTTCTGCCATAAACCTGTCAAAACTCAAATACCACTTCCTTAGAGGTTTCTTTAGGCCATACAATCTCTTCTTCAACCCGTATACCAAATTTTCCTTCCCTTTGAACTCATACCCTTGTGGTTGTTGCACACAAATCTCTTCCTCCAATTGCCCATGGAGAAAAGTTGTTTTTACATCTAACTGTTCAAGATGTAAATATTCTACTACCACAAGACTTAAACTAGTCCTAATTGAATTCATTTTAACAACAGGAGAAAATATTTCATCAAAATCTATACCTTTCTTTTGTGCAAATCTCTTTACAACAAGTCTATCCTTGTACTGTTTTTTTCTTCCATGTTCTTCCTTCAACTTGTAAACCCATTTATCCTAAAATTATTTTTTTCCTGAAGGAAAATGAACCAAATCCCAAGTTTGGTTATTTACCTAGGAATCCATTTCCTCTTTCATGCCTTGCTCCCACTTCTTTTGAGTGTCTACCTGCATTGCATATACATAACATTTTGGTTCACCAGAATTAGTCAAAAATAAATAATACACTGAAGGAGAGTATCGTTCATGGGGTCTAATTAACCTAGTAGATATTCTAACAACACTTGTGAGAGTTTGAGGTACCTTTTTCTCCTATTGTTGTACATTTTGATTTTTTGATACCTTTAGAATTTATTTTTCAGTGATCTCATCAAGCATTGTGTATTCTTGTTTTTCTTTTTCCTATTTCTTTCCTTGCAACTGATATTTGTACATGACCTTCTCATTGAATATGCCATATATACTCCTAATGATTTTGTGATTTTCATAATCCCATAAGCGATAACCAAAATCATTAACACTGTATCCAATAAAGGTACACTTCTTGGATTTTTCCTCGAGCTTTTTTCTATTTTCTTTATCAATATGGACAAATGCTTCACAATCGAAAGTATTTAAAAAAGAATAGTTTACTTTTTTACCTATCTATGCCTCCTCTGGAATACTATTATTCAAAGATCTTAAGGTCCTCTATTTATTAAGTAAACAACAATATCTACAACAACTTCGCAGAACTGTTAGGGAAAACCAACATGCAATCGCATACTCCTTGCAGACTTCATGATTTTCTTGTTCATCATTTCTGACGCACCATTTTATTGTGGTGTTCCTGGAACTGTCTTCTCTCTATGAATCCCATGGTATGAACAATAATCATCAAACTCCTTGATGCAATATTCACCTTCATTTTCTGATCTGAGGCACTTCAACCTTTTTCTTGTCTCTTTCTCAACCAAATCTTTCCATTTATTAAAAGTATCAAAACCATCCTATTTTTATCGAATGAAATAAACCCAAGTTTTTCTAGTTGCATCATCAATAAAAGTAACATAATAACAAGATCCAATAATAGATGATACCTGAGATGGTCCCCATACATATGCATGCACAAGATCTAACCTTTCACTCTTCTCTTCTTTTCTGACTCTAAGAAATCTGACTCTCTTTTGTTCTCCATAAACACAATACTCATAGAAATCCAATCAATTTGTTTAAGATCTGGCAAAATAATTCTTTTGTAAACTATCTACATCCCCTTTTCACTCATGTGTCCAAGCCTATGATTTTGTAGTGTTGTATCCACTCCCATAGAAGTTAAAGAGATAGACAAGTCAATATTACCAGTACATAAATACAATGTACCTACCTTCTCTCCTTTTGCTATCACCAATGATCATTTGGTGACCTTCCACACCTTATCTGTAAATATGGATATTCAACCTTCACTTTCCAAATGCCCTATTGAAATTACATTTTTCCTTAGATATGGAACATGTCTTACCTCTTTCAACAACCATTGGTTTCCATTCCTTTGTTTTATTTTTATCTTTCTCATTCCAACAATTTTTCATGGTGCATCATAACCCAAATGAACCTGTCCAAAATCACCTTGAACATAATCTAGAAAATTTTCCTATGGGGTGTGGCATGAAATTAAGTCCCTGAATATACTATCCAAGACTCAAAAATATTATCTGCAGAAATAATCAAAGCATCTTGTAACACATCACCTGTTACATTTGCTTCCTGATTTTTCTCTTGTTGTCCATCTCTTTGTTTCTTTGGAGCTCTGTAGTTTTTCTTCATATGTCCTTTCTTCCCACAATTCCATCACTCTATATTTCCTAGTATGGATTTGGATCTCCCCTTCCTATAATTTCCGCGATTCCCTGATCCCTTTCCTCTATCCTTTTGTCTTCACGTGTTCTCCATTTTTAACACATTACCTGATGTCTCACCTGTGATTTTCCTTTGCATTTCCTCTCTAAGGATAACACCAACAACATCATCAAATTTTAAAGTGTTTGAACCAGATACAGAGTTACTTACAACCATGACCAAGTCATTCCAACTTTTTGGCAATGAGCAAAAGATTAGATGAGCCATGACGTCATCATCAAAGTCCACTTTTACATAACTTAGCTAATTAGTAGTTGTATTAAATTCATTTAAATGATCTACAATAGACCCCCCTTATGACATCTTCATATTAAATACTAACTTCATTAGAAATACCTTATTGGACATCGAGGTATTTTCATACAGTTTAGCTAATGCGTCCATCAACTCCTTCATTGTCTATTCTTTCGAAATATTGAAAGCCACCAACGTTGTCAGGCTCAAACTTATTGTTTCTTAGTGTCTTTCTGTCAATAACCTCCCATTCTTCATCATCCATGGCCATAAACTTATTTTATATTCCACCCAATGGTAGGAATAGATCCTTTTGATATAAATAATCTTCCATCTACATCTTCCATAACTAGTAGTTTGGCCATTAAATTTATCGACCCTAAACTTTCCTTCTTCTTCCATTGCTCCCACTTGAACCAAGAACCCTCTTTTCCTATGAGTTACCATTCGCTATGATACTAGTTTTTAGAAAAAGAGGATCGCAGAGAAATAAAAAAAAAATACAAAAATAAAAGAGAGAAGATACATAATAAAATAGAGACACAAATATACTTGGTTCACCTAGTGTGTGCTACATCCACCAGAGAAATTGTCAGGTCATTCATTTTTATTATCCAACAAATGAAGGGATAAAACCTACATCACACCTGATGTAACTTCCTCTTCTTTCTCTCACAGTCTCCTCTTTCATAATACAATATTCACAATGATACATAGCTACAATACAATTCCCTCATAAAAGAGGGTTTCCTTCTAGGAAAAAAAACCCTAACATAACTTCTATCGTCAGATGTGCGACCTTATAATGAACGGTCTAGATTTAATATGAAATTATAATATACATTTACAAGGAAACCCCCCCTACAACCCCCCTGTGTGGAGGGGTGTACAATATTTTAGGGTTTACAGTCTTCATGGGGTATAAACACAGCTGAAAACAAAGACCTATGAAACAGGAAGATAATCAGGCTCCACAACCAACAGGGTCATCTCAACCATTGTTGGTTCCCCTCACCATATCTCTCATACATCACGATCTACCTTCGAAAACCCATTCAACAATTCTACAACACTTTCCATTTTATTTTGTAACATAAATATATACATTACCTTTTTATAAAAAAAAGGTTCATCAATTCCAACATCCACACATATTCAGTCTTCCCATGGTATTTTAGCAGGTTATAGTGATCTAGGTGGATATTGGTGGCCACCCACCTTTTCCAACTGGCTCAAAACAGTTTTCTGACAATTTTGGCAATTTACTATTTTTAGCAGTTTTTAACTTCCGGGGCCATTTTGAGGGCCCAAACGAAGGTTTTTCGAGATCGAGGTTCTAAATTATATCCAAAGGCATGATTGAGCCTCCAAAATTAATCTCTTCGACAATACCTTTCCAACGAGCTATCACACGCCTAAAACGGAGATCGTATGCAAAAGTTATGACCTCGGGAAGTTGATGTACTCACTTACCCAAACGTGGCCCACATGACTTTTGGCGCTTCATCTCCTAGGGTTAGGTTTTTGGATGTCTAGGGTTTTTGGCATTCCTGTTTATTGTAAAAAGGCCTTCAGAGCCTCATTGTAACCATCTTCTTGCGAATGTGAGTAGCCGCCACATCTCTTCTCAGAGATAAGTTGCCACCATTCTAGCGAGTCTTTCACTCTGTATTTTTACAGTCTTTGTACATTTCTTTCATTAATAGAAATCGTGTATTACTGTATCTCCATGTTTATGGTTTCATCTCTGATATATTTCTGTTATATTATTGGATATACGTGATATCTTTGTGCATTTCTTTAATATATCTCCGCTCTCATTTCATGCCGAAAATAATCCGGATCAAATAGTTAGATTTACAACTTCGGGGAAACAAGGGTATTACATCGAGCCATGCTTCTCCAAGATTTTGCAAGTTTTTTTAAGATTTATTGGAGATGAGTTGAGATGGATGATATCATCAGCTTCCTTAAGGATTTTTATGGTGATGTTGTTGGGAAAGATGGGGGAACAAAAGGGATCATCCACTGGCAAGTTGGTGTTGTGGATACCATTTATGAAGATCATGAAGAAGTCATTGCTCATCAAACTCCTTTGGAGGATGCTATAAATAAATTAGGTGACATGAATCTAGCTTCCCCCAATATGGCACCTACATTTTGATAAAAAAATGGCCCTTATTCCTCTACATACGGGACTAGTCAAGAGATTTTGCAACAAAACGTTTGGTCATGAGGTGAAGCCACTAGGTTTCCAGCAAATTTTACAGTTCACATTAAAGGCCATAGTTTCAAGCTGCACAAGGTGATTTCCAGCTCAAAATTGATTGAATTTCAAATTCATTTAGCTAATCTAAACACTAATGGAGAGCTTGATTTTTTTTCAATGATGGAAACCAAAACCTTAACAACTTGATCCTTTTTTGTTACTTTGAATGGTTATTTTTCTTTGGTTTCCAGAAGCGGTATCTTGAAGAGAAACCTAATGGAAGGGAAATTAATTGATCTCCCAGAAACCTTAGTGATCTCATCTTACTACTACGATTCCTCGATTATGATGCTCGCCATGATAACACTCTCTTTTCTCTTCTCCTTCGAGTCATCGACAATCAAACTATCTCAACTTCTACTGCACCTTGAGACAGTCGAATCATTTTTGTGTTGTTTTCTCAAACATGGAATGGATTAGTATTTGTGGTGAAATTTTATCGGTGGGGCATTTAATGCCCAACCAAAATCTTTGTCAATGGCAATCCATGTATTGCAATGTTTCAAGGAGTCAAAATAATGTTTGGTAGGGAAATGAATTTTGGTTGTAATGCTAATGTTGTAGGCAGGTTAATTTGTTCACATTTCGGTACCAAATCATCTATCTCAAAACCCATGTATCTCTCAGTGCACACTGCAGAGATCCATGAGCCGCCTTGCCTTAAAGTCGGGTCCCCTCTAACATTATGAACACTATAGCCTTGGTAAGCCATCCCATTAGATAATTTATTGGTTATAGCAGATGGGCCCACATGATTGGAATTGAGTGGGTACAATAAATTTGGATTTAGTTGAACCCACCGCTAGAAGGACAGGGGGCGTAAAGATGATGCTCCCAAAATGATGACCAGAACATGTGTTTCCTATTAAGAGGTCACAAATTCAAATCCAGAGGGGGGTAGGGTATGTATATCTCAGTAGACTTTACCATTCAAATCATTGGGCGGAAGAGATCTCATACACCAATTTGGTGTCTGGCTTGGCTGTGACCTTAAAAATAGATTATTATTATTATTATTATTATTATTATAATTGGATTCACATTAGACAGATGCATGTGGAATTTGTTGATTTGTTATGGAAAAATATATGTCACTCGTTAATACATTGCGGACAAACGATAAAAGGCTCTGAAAAACCTCCCCTTAAAATACCTTCGGCATAATGGGAAATTCAAAAGAATTGGACAAAAATGTAGCGGCGAGTATTTTCATGGTCAAGGGTGGGGCCTGTCGCTTCTCGAAACATCTGTGACTTCATCCACCTATGCGGGTATTGATGGAAAAATATCATATTTACAAGCGATTGGAATGTCAATATGCCATGAACCGTAGTAGGACCAGACTCGGTAATTTGTTGGCTGGAGGTTCGGGGTTGTGGGTTGCGAGCCTCTCTTTTGGAAAAGTGCCAAAGTGGTCGATAACAATCTAGCAGGCAATTGGATTTTGCAATAATGATCGAATTTGTAAAGCTGACGAGTCATGACGGAAGGGCAGTTTGGAAGGACAGGTGCACTGAAAATTGTGCTTGAGTTTGATAGTGTATAGGACGATAGGTTTTAAGAAACATTATCTACATACATACCTTATTAAAAACATGGTTTTTAAAAACCAAGCAGTATTGACGATAGGTATTCCAGGATGACTGGTATTTTAGAAAATCTCTCCCTTAATATATGTGTTTGGAATAATAACATCGAATTTGGGTTTTACATATTTCCATACACATTATGATTTTATGGGGAGCGTATTTATGCCAAAGGTATGTATGTAGAGACAATTTTTTCCCAAAATGGTAAAACCTGTCAATCAGGGGAAACTTCTCGTCCACCATCCTATCAATGGTTCTATCAATCTACTTTGTTGATAGGTTATATCTTCTAGAACGTCGCAACTCAATGGTTGTTATCCATTGGCATTCGACCTCCCATGCTCTTTCCTATGCCCATTGCCATTTTCCTTTTAAATTAGAAAAAAAAAGTAGTAGACTCGATCACGGGACCAATAGAGCCACCATATAAGTCCATATTTATGCAACCCTCTACAAGGCTAATCACTCTCATTTTTATTGAGGATTCCTCACATACCTCCACATATTTTTTCAACTATAACCATAAAATGCGAGGTGTTTTAGGGTGTTAAATCTATTTATGCATTCAAAAAAGTGATTTAAACAATGTAAAGTTGTGATTTTCCCAACAATTTCATTTCCAGATTCTGGTGATAGTTGCCAAAAAAATAAAAAACATAGAATATTTAAACTACACCCAAAACAAGGATGTTACTAACTTGGGAGAGGTGTAACATTTCAAAGCCAAAGCAGCTTAAAACGTTTGAATGAATTCCTTCAACTTCTACCAAATCCTACACAAATAAACCTCTGCCAGAGCATTGTCGATGATATGAATGCAATCAAACATTCTTTCACGGATCATCTCACATGAATGGCCTGATTATCTCACATGAATGACTTGTGATAGGCTTTGGCCTCATGAAAGAATGAATCCTCTTAAATTTTATTGATGCATATATAGGAGGGAAGAAACACCTCATGAGATCACCACTTTTATGAACGACCTAGACTACATCAAATAAAAAGCATAAAAGAATTCTTTAGTCATGTGATGACAACAATTGTGCAATTCTTTTTCTTCATAGTAGCCAAATTGGGGTGTCATACTAGGATCAATCTACCAGCAGGATGCATGCCAAGATAGCTATCGATACCCCAATGATGGAATAAACCACTAAATTTCTGACTTCATCATTTTGTTCCTTAGGATAGGAATACACAACAAAAAAACTTAGATGAAGCTACAAAAGATCATCTACATGCAATTTCAATCCAAATCAGACGTCCTACCACAAAACACTAACTCCCATTGCCCAATTTGATCTATGGGAACATGTAATGCCCCACCATTCAAAAAGTGAATAGTTTTTCGAGTTAGAGTCCCTGATAAATCCTTGGACTCATTCAATTATTTTTTCACTTCAACAAAAACCAAGCCTGCAAGAGAAACACGTAGACCCAACTGAAAAATTCCTAATAACGCCAACCAAAATCTCGTGTGAATCATGGTCTCTAATCAGATAAATTCTTGATTTCATGGCAACAAAAATGACATACAAATAGATTTCAGTGGTACTCAGTTTTTCCACATCAACCCTTAACCACATTAACCACATTTTAAGGCCATGCCATGGATTTTCAGACCCATCAATTCATTAAATATACAATGTAGGCTTATAAATCCCATATGAACATTGGAAATTGTTTATATAAGATTTTGTTAAACCATCTCAAGAGGCACAAAATCCCAAACTACCTTGGATGCTCTTTGTACAAGATTTTCTTGAGAATGATTAGGAAGCAAAAAAATCACAATCAACAAGCACTTGGGGTATATTTTCTTGTAAGAACACTCATATGCACCACGTCTACATCGCTGAAAAGCATCCATGTATACATCTCTCAAAAGAATCCACGTCACAAAAGATAAAATGATTGTTTGTAAGAAAAGAGCATCCACGTATACATCCATTGCACGCTTATGGAATTCATATGCATTAAACACTTTGCAGCTAAAGGCTCTAAATGCATTAAACATTTATGATTATTGGTTACTTTAAAGATATTTTTATTTAAGGTAAATAATTATGGTAAAATAGATACACATTCTTTAATTTTAGGATATCATTGTGATACTGAGATAGATTTAAATGCAAATAAACATGTTCCTTAAGTTATTATTGCTCCACATATATGAACATTATTGGGTACAATGAAATTTGGCTACTAGAATATTCATAAAAACATTCACCAATTCGGTAGTTTAATACCTTTATCGACATTAGTGTCTTTTTACCTTTTCTCATATCATATAACATATTAAAACTTTTTGAATATTGTCCAAGATCTTATGATATCTATGGGACGAATGTAAAAACAAACATATATAGCTACACATAGTCTTCAAGATATTGCGACTTTGAGTGTATGATCGTTATTGGGTGTAATCATGTGTAGCTGGGAAAATATTCATATACTATCCTTTTATATCAAATTTACAAAATTCAAGAGTTAGATAAAGTACATAACAAAATTCTAAGCAATCCTTCTTCTTTTACAAGATCGGAAAGAAACTTTTGCTACGACAACATGTAAGCAAGTTGGAGCGGATCTAGGATGCCTTGGCCTACATTAGTTAGAAGCATAGTATTGGGCCAATTCCTCCAATATGGAATAACTCCAAATGTCCTCTGGATCGATGTTCTCCAACATCCACACCAAATGCTCGAAAAAAACCACTTTGTAGGAAAATGAGAAGCCATCCTTGAATCTCTCAACAATCAATTTCCTTAGCAATGGATGGTTGAGACACTCCACACTTATGAAATATCATCTTATACACTTCCCAATATACATTGTCTTACATCCCTCAAGCGCTTTGTCTACTTTGTGATCATTTGAATGGATGAGGCTCAATGGACTCTTTAATGTAAAATCGGATGGAATGACTTTGTCCTTGTCATGAACATGATCACAAAATGGATCATGAGTGGAATTGAGATTATTGTACGAATGTCCCACCCTACGCAAGAGTTTCCATCTCCTTGGAGTGTGGTACTTGTAGCTCTGCATTGACCCATTCTATTTTTATAAGTAGTTTTTTATTTGAGTGCATAATGCGTGCTACTCTTTGGAATGGACCGATCTACTAGTGCTTTTCCATAAGCTATAGTTGTTTTGTAATGGTACTTGTTCCTAAGCTATGGTAGTATTTGCAGTGAACATAATTCATTTTGGCTTCCAATGGCAGTATGTGTTACATTGATGTGGTATATTTAGTTTCTTTTATCTATGTTTCTCATGTTTTAACATTGAAGGTCTCTATATTAATCCTAACATGTCTCGTGCTTGTGTAAGTAGTTTGTTATTTGAGTGCATAGTGCACACTACGTTTTGGAAGGCACTGAGCTACTAGTGTTTTTCCATAAACTATTACTTCCCTATATTGACACTTGTTCCTAAGGTATGGATTCCTTTGTGGAGGAACTTTTTCCTAATCTACAATTGTTGTGAGTGATCACATAATATGCAACATGTTGAATCACATTTTGGTTATTAATAATAATTTGTCAAATTGTGAGCAACGAGAGATTCATGAGTGTGGAACATTGAGTAGTAACGAATGCATCATCCACCGTGTGTGTATCAATTCCTGTTGGCACCCAAGGTTTTGAAAAAGTTCCATGTATGTCACAAATCAATATTGTGCACAACCATGAGGATACGCTATGCAACACCATGAGGAATTAACATCAGCACCAGTGAAAGGAATATTGCACACGTCAAACCATTTTTTCACTAGGTGAAAGGAATCAAGAAGAGACCGCATATAGACCAAATCTAAGTGTATCTTCAACAATATTTGTAATTGATTTTTATAACAACCCAAATGATCATGGGAAAGGATATGGATGAGATGGAAAGCTATCTAGGATTTCCACACTTCAAGAAAGATATGGGGGATGCATGAAAATAGGAAAATCATGTCATACTTTTGTTCACTCAAGAGAGTGGAGTATAGTAGTCAAGAGGGAGAGTTCATTATTGTAACAGAGACTAGACTGGAACAATAAGAGAGATCCACATCTAGTTTTTTCCCAWTTTTTTCATGAGTCTGTAATAGAGCTAGAAAGTGTGTAAGAATGAAAAGAGAGACTAGAGMACATGGCACATCTCGGTTCTATGATTTTGTAGCTAAATGACTTTGAAATTAATGAATGAAATATGAAGTCCTTTCTCTCTATATTTTTCTGTGTTATGGTTTCAATATATGTCTAGTTAGTTTCTTATGTATGGTAATCTGTCACTCAATTATGAATGAATGAATGAGGTTTACCCTTGATAGGTTTCATGTATTTGTTGTCCCTTCACATCCAACAAAATACTAATGGTCTATGTGATTCTCATGGAATTTTGGCTGAAACCTTCTTTGGTCCTCGACTGAAGATTGAATATGTTGGTGCCTTCGGGTTTTTTCGATAAATCTTGATGAACCCTAGGTATTTAACCCCCTAGTGAGTGGAATAAGAGCCAACAAATGGTTCTTTTGTTGGGAACTAAAGGTTTTGTATTACATGGTGAAGGGAAATAATGAGATGGAAACCTTATTGGAAGGAAATACAAGACTAGTTATCTGAGAAAGATGATGAGAAATCAACTGTTGTGTGTGTTATATTCTTTGCACAACCAAACCTAGTGTTTGCTTTGCACTGGGTGTGAGGGGGTTTGGGGGAAATTCCCCCAAATTGTTTTTTGTAATTTTTTCTTCCGTTTATAGTGGTTTTTTGGCACATGGTTTTCACTGATGGTTTTCTAATTCGAGTTAAGGAATTAGGGTTGTTGACTAATCCTAGTCAATGGATTAGGGGTTTTGGATGTCATAGGATCATATATATATATATATATATATATATATATATATATATATATATTGTATTGTAAATAGTAAATATGATGAGTAGAATATTAGAGGTGCGACTCTAAACATGTTACTAGTTTTCCCAGTTTGGGTTTACAAGGTAAACTGTTTGTGTAATATGCATGTGTTCCATTGTATATTTTCTATTTTTCTTAAGAATCATTTGCATTAATTTATTGTACAAGGTTAAAATCTACATTTAATATCAGAGTTGTTATTGGCTTCAGGGAGATGCATTAGTGGCTAAGGGTTTGGCTTGGGTCTATGATAAACCTTGTTACAATGGAAGATCTGTGGTATCGATTCTTCAAGTGAAAAGAAATGGTGAGTAGTTTGAAAAGAGAGATCAAGAAATTTAATGGGAAAATTTTTGAGCTATGGAAGCTCAAGATGAAAGATTCGTTGGTGGACAAAAATTAGTGGATCGTTGTGGATCCAGGTACTGCACCAATAGGAGAATCAACATAAGATTGGGAAAAGTTGGATTAGAGGACAAAGAGCACAATTCGGTTGTGTCTCTTAGATTCAATATTATTGAATGTGTCATGAGAAGCTTTAGCCAAGGATTTATGTAATAAGTTATGGGCTTTGTATTATTCTAGTCCCTAGTAAACAAAATATTCCTATGTAAGAATCTATACAACTTGAGGATGAAAGATGGAGGCTTGGTGACAGAGCATATGAAAAACTTCAATATATTGGTAAGTTAGCTATTATCTATTGATATTAAGATTTATGGTGAAGATAAGTGTATCAGTTTATTGTGATCTTTACCAGACTCGTGGGATGGTTTGGTTGTGGCCATAAGTACTAATATAACTACTTTAAGTTTCGATGATGTGGTCTCATCCTTGTTGTCAGAGCATATGAGACAAAAAAACATTGAAGGACAGAGAACATATACCTTATTTCCAAGAGGACGCTTCTAGGAAAGAAATAGATCTAAGTCCTCAAGTGGGAGATCTAAATCTAAAGAAAGATGTAAATATATCAAAAAAATTGTAAAGGTATGCTAGAGATGTGGAAAAGAAGGGCACTACAAGAAACAATGTAGATCCAAAAGTATTGAGAGAGGGAAGGGATATAAAGATGCTTCTTCTATAGAAGAAAAAACCTTTGTGAAAGAAGGGGATGTGTACATGGCTTCTTTAATAACACGTGTGGATCATGAGGCATGGATGGTTGACTTAAGTGCATCCTTTCATATGATTCCTCAGAGGAAGTGGTTTTTTGAATATGAAAGGTATGAAGGGGATGATGTTTTCCTAGCTGATGAATCGATAGAAAAAATTCATAGGATGAGGAAAGTTCAAGTTGAAGCTCATGGATGAAAGGATTAGAAAACTCCCTGGTGTTTTGCAGATCCCAAGGTTGGCTAAAATTTTTATTTCTTTAAAAAAAATGGATGATGCAGGGGTAGAAATATTTGAGAAAGAAACTTGCAGGATGGTTCGAGAAGCAATGGTGTTGTTGAAGGGAGTTCAAATCAAAACTCTATATAAGATGCTGGGAAGAAATATTAGTGATGGGTGCAACAATTCTGTTTTTCCTGAGATTGGATTTGAAGATGGAAAAACCCCTATAGTCTCTAGAGAAAATACTATGTTGTGTCATCAAAGAATGGGACATATCGAAGAGAAGGGCCTTCGAGTACTTCACAATAAATTTATGGTTGAAGGTATGTCTAACTGCTCTTTGAATTTTGATTTATATGAACATTGTGTATATGGGGAAAAAAAATCAGGTAAGATTCCCCTCTAGTGTGATGAGGGTAGATGAAATTTTACTGTTGGTGCACAGTGATGTGTTTGGACTTGTGTCGGTTCCATAACTAGGAAAATATGTGTACTATATCTCCTTTATATATGAATTCTAGAGAAATACATGGATTTATTTCCTCGAGGAGCAATATGAAGTCTTTGACAAATTCAAATAGTTTAAGGATTCTTTTGAGAATCAGACAAAGAAGAGAATTCAATTGTTGAGGACGAATAATGGTCGAGAATTATGTGGAAATGAATTCAAAGAATCTTGTAAGAAGTGCACTATATCAAGGCAGAAGAGTACTACATATACGCCTTAACATAATGGAGTTGCGTAAAGGATGAATAGGATGCTAGTGGAAAAAGGATGGTGTATTCTCAATGGTGTTGGATCAGGACAAGAATTCTAGGTAGAGGTAGTGGGTATTGCATGTTACCTTGTAAATCAATCACCCTCATTATCACTAGATGACAAGACTCCACATGAGGTATGGACTATCAAGAAACCCTCTCTCACACATCTCAGGGTATTTAGCTATGATGTCTATGCTAACGTTCCAAAGGAAAAAAGAGGTAAGCTAGATAAAAAGGCTGAAAAGTGTATCTTTATTGGGTATAAATATGTTATGAAAGGTTATAATCTTTGGAACCCAAAAAATAAAATGGTAGTGTATAGTCAAGATGTTGTATTTAGAGAAATCAAAGATGATGTCAAATAGGAAGTCTTACCAAAGAAGGAAGAACAAAAAAAAAATAGAGTTAAAGTTGAAGGATAATGAATGAGACTCTATAGAAGAAAATGAATCATAAGAAGAATATCATCATACTCCAGTATTGAGGAGATCAGTTCAGAAAAGTATACAACCAGAAAGGTATACTCCACCTAATTTCCATTCAAATTTCTATTTTTGTATTACCGATGATGATCCTAGAATTGTTAGGGAGGTAGTGGATTGAAAGGATGGAAAAATATGGAAAAACTCCATGGTGGAAGAAATGGCATCCTTGGAAAGAATGAGGATTGAGATCTAGTGGAGTTGCAAACTTAAACAAAACCCACTGGAAACAAATGGGTGTTTAAAAAGAAGTTAAATGCAGAAGGAAAAGTGGAGAAATAGAAAGCTCGGTTAGTAGAAAAATGCTATTCCTAGGTAGAGGGAATTGACTTTGGTGAGATTTTTTCTCCTGTTGCCAAGCTAAATTCAATTATATTTATTTTCTCTATTGTTTTTTCTTTTGATTTTGAAGTAGAATAGATGGATGTGAAGAGAACAATCTCTTATGGGGATTTAGAAGAATAAATATATATGAAGCAACAAGGAGGCTTTATTGTGAAGGAAAATAAATAGTTGGTATGAAAGATAAGAGGTCCTTGTATGGATTAAAGAAATCACCAAGGATGTGGTATCAAAATTTTGATACTTATATGCTGAGACTTGGCTTCACTAGGAGAAAAAATGATCACTGTGTGTATTTTAAATTAATCAATGATCTTGTTTATTTGGTCTTGTGTATGGATGATATGTCATTGATATGAAATGACAAGGAGATTATCAAGGATGTGAAAAGTCAACTGTCATCGAAATTTGACATGAAGGATCTTGGCGCTACAAATTTTATTTTGGGCATGGAAATTAAAAGAGATCGGGAAAACAAGAAACTCTGGTTGAATCAGAGGAAATATGTTGAGACAATATTGAAAAGGTTTAATATGGAGGAAGATAAACCGATCATGGTTCCTATTCATGTAGGTGAAAAGTTATCTGTGGATCAGAGTCCCAAAACACAGGAAGAGGAAGAGGACATGTCCCAGTTCCATATTCTAATGTGGATCACAGTTTGATGTATGCAATGGTCTATACTAGATCATACATTGCACAAGCAGTGGGAGTTTTGAGTAGGTATAACTAGGTAAGGAGCATTGGACAACAATAAAGAGGGTTTTCAAGTATTTGTGTGGAACTACTAGTTATGGATTGTGATACCAAGAAAGACAAGGATTGGACAAAGTTTTGTACATACATGGGTTTTTTGATGCAGACTAGGATGGAGATCTGTATCACAAAATATCTACAAGTGGGTATGTGTTTATCCTTATTGGGGGAGAAATCAGTTGGATGAGAAAAATATAGTCTATAGTGGCACTCTTCTGTATTGAAGTTGAATACATGGAAGTCACTCATGGAAGAAAATAAGCAGTATGGTTATAGAGATTGTGTTTAGGTATTGGGTTGGTACAACAAGTTGTAAGGATAGATTGTGACAATCAGAGTTCAATATTCCTGGTGAAGAACACAACTTATCATTCAAAGACAAAACATATCGATGTTCAATATCACTTTTTGAGAGACATGCTTGAAGAAAAGAAGGTGTTGTTGATGAAGGTGGACACCTTGAAGAATGTTGTAGATTCATTAAAAGAATATATGAGAAGTGAGAAGTTCTCTTGGTGTAGAGGATCTATGGGCATTGTTTCCCTGGATTATTGACTATGTAACCCTGTATGAGAAGAAAATAACGAGTGGAAGAATGTTGGGTATGTGTTATATTATTTCTACGACCAAACCTAGTTTTTGTATTGTGTTGAACGTGTGGGGGTGTGGCATCCCCCCGCTACCTATGGTTTTGGGAGAAACACCCTCAGATTTTGTTTTTGGCGGTTTTTGCATATGTTTTTAGCAGTTTTCCGGCACATGGTTTTCATCACTCGTTTTCTAATTCCGGTTAAGGAATTAGGGTTGTTGACTAATACAAGTCAATGGATTAGGGGTTTTTGATGGTAGAGGATTCTATATATATTATATTGTAAATAATGATGAATAGAATATTAGATGTGCAACTCTAAACATGTTGTTGGTTTTCTTGGTTTGGGTTTCCAAGGTAAAATATCTATGTAATGTGTGTGTGTGTGTGTGTGCCATTGTATCTTTTATGTTTTAATTAAAAATCCATTTGCAGTAATTTATTGTACAAGTTTAAAGTCTACACCAAGAACCCAATGGCCAACATCGAATGTTGGAATGAGAGGTATATCCATATATATATGCATTAAATATTCTTTGTTGAGTTTTTCCTTTCATGTTGTATGAGTGGATAAAGAGGAAACAAATAATTAACACTCCCTTGGGAGGCCAAGAACCACTGGTATGGGACCAGAATATAGTCAATAGAATAAAATATAGTCAATAGAATAAAATATATGGATAATAATTGGGCCACAACGATCGACTTCTGGTTCAATCGGGTTAAGGAAGGATACACCGTTGAGTTTTCTATTGAATACAATGAGTTTTTCAACGGGGATGAAAGACAATTTGTTGCCGACCCTAGAAAGAGATTGTTGGAAGAGATCCCCCTATGGATCAAAATGGTGTTTGTGTAGAAGGGGTTGATGTGCATGGTTCTTGATAGAATGGATTAGTAGACCCCCTTGTGCAGGGGGGGAGATGGCAAGAAGGGAGAAAAGGAGTGAGAGAATGGATCTAGTGGGAAGGATCCAGGAGATGATGAGATGAGATGAGAAGAGAATGGACCCATAAAAGAAGAATAGAAAAATATTTGAGAGATACACAAGAAGAACTAAACTAAGGAGGATATTCAAATAACAGAACAAAGAAGAGACAGAAAGGGGTTAAAGATGAGTGGTCAAACCCATAATGAAGAGAAAGGAGACACAATGTTAGGAGTAGAGTATCAAGTGACGATACTAGGAGTAGTGTGAGTAGGTTTGGAGAAGAAAAAGTCAAATCACCTTATATTTTAAGAGATGTAGTCACATCAGAGGAAGATGAGGTGCAATGTAGAAACACTGATGTTGTAAAATATGGCGATGGACCCCTTTGAGAAGGGGAAAAGGCTTTAGCTATTGTGAATGGGATTGGGTGGCTATAGATAGGAATCTCTTTGGGATCTGTCACCGAGGATAATGATAGAATATGGAGGAAGCCCATATTTGAACCACCCCCCTTGCACATTTTTATTCAAGAAGAAAGAAATGAAGGTGAAGAGATACGATTAGAGGAAGATAGAGTAGAATAAAGGAAAGGATAGTATATGAGTGAAAATAAATTGAAATCATCAATACCTAGCTAGGAATAGTTTTGGTATCGGTATCATCATCACCAAAATCTAGTGGTTAGTTGAGAGGACATAGTACTAGATTGAGTATGATCAACCAAGACATAACCCTGCATATATCTATGTTACATGGGATGAGAAGAGACTATACAAAACAAGATTAGTTTACATGGGAAGCTATATGGTTTGAGAAGAGAATCACAGATGAAGTTTCTAAGTTAGCACAATTAGAGACCACCTTCAGAGACAATGCTCTAACGTGGTACATGAAGTACAAGGTGGCTGCATCTGTGGGATAGGCTAGGTCCCTGACGAATATTAAGAGATATATGCTTAGGGAGTTTTAAAATCCTAAATCAAAATCAAAGTGTATAATTGATATCAAAGAGACCAAGTATCAAGATTGAGCAACCATATGGGACTATGATTAGTGGTTCAAAATATTGTTGGACAGATTGACATTTTAGATGCAATATGTCCAACATAGGGAGTGGTTTATTGTAGGGCTTCTACCCCACATTCAAGTCTCTCTCACCAAAAAAAATGTGACGACTCAGGTGAAGGATATGGTGATTGTAATGCACCTAGAAGCTACACTAGGAGGTGGCAATACATCAGCAGAGATGGCGTAGGTACAATCTCAACTCACTAATCTCACCATGCAATTACAATATATGGCTAAGTCTAAGTTGGTGCATGAGCATATATGGTGTACTATGCGCCGCACTGAATATCACCAAAGGAATGAATGTCCTATGTTGGGAAGATATGTGGAAATGGGTGCACCAAATCCATTTCCAACAGGACCTTAGATTGAGTGCTCCGATATTTGAAAAAAGTGGTGACATATTCCTCCCCAATACTCGACACTACAAAAATATCTAAATACTACACATACTCCATTTTTCAAATTCTATAATTCCATGTGGCATGATGTGAACAACTCTTAGTGTATTCAATTGGTGTAGGAGCACACTACATATTCGTTTTAGATCCAGGGGGAACATAAAGGTGGTAACCTAAAGGATATCAAAGAGGTTTGAGAGGAGGATATGGATAAAGAAGAGGAAGAGGATACGGTGGTGGTGGAGGAATACCTACTATCTTCTTTAATTGTGGAAAAGTGGGACACATGTCACAATTATGTGCCGAATCATGTGCACTCTGTGGGTATTACCATAGTACAAAGGATATCATAGAATACTACCTCGATTTTGTGGAAAAGTGGGAAGAAAAGAAAGTACATTGCAATATGGTGACTACAGAGAAGTGCAGAGAACAAAAGCTAGAGGAAGAAGTTGATGTACAAATAGTAACCCGAGGAGGAATTCAGATAGGAATGGACTTAGAACATAGAGAAATTTGGGGCCAGAACATTGAAGGGAAGAACAAAAAAGAAGTGCAAGCACCTCCCAAATTTGATGCCACAAAACAAAATCAATTATTGTGTGACACACAGAGGGATAAGAGGAGGGTAGAGTGCGTGAAGAGTTACAATGCATGACACAAATATCATTGGATAAGGCCCATGTATGCGAAGAGTTATCGCACAACATAAAAATAATTAGAGTAAAATTGTGTGCACGAGGAGATACAATGTGTGACACAAATATAATTGGAAGAGGCTGGTGTATGTGAAGAGTTACACCATGAAAAAAAAAACTCATTGGAGGAATCTCATGTGCACGAGGAGATATAATGAGCTACATAAAATTAGTTGGAAGAAGTCTGCAGATGTGAGGAGTTAAAATGGATCGAAAAAAAGTTATTGGAGAAGGAACGTGTGCAAAAAGAGATGCAATGCATGGTATGAGAAGTAACAGAACACAATGCTTGTTGTGAGGAGGAATAAGAGGACCAAGTAAGTAACTTATTGCGTTGTTTCCTTAAAATGTTAAGTGACCCTCAGGATGTAAAGAAGTTAACTCATATGTTGAAATATGCACGGGGGAAGAAGATACAACTATAGATATATCTACCCCACTACCAGAATGATATGTTCTCCAGGTGAGTCAACAAAACTGCACCAGAAGAGATTTCAAGATGACAATTAAACTTGGAAGCTATGAGATGGATGATGACATGTTGGACTTGGGATCCAATGTGAACATCATGTTGAAGAAATATTTGGATTTGATGGGTAAGCCAAATTTGGTGTGGTCCCCCATTCAACTCAGGTTGGCTAACCAATACTGAATATATCCCATCGGTCGACTGGAACAAGTAAAGGTGAATATTGAAGGGTTTAAAACTAGATTATAATTTGAGGTGATTGAGATCATGGATGACTCAGATACCTACCCTTCTCTACTTGGTATTGACTGGGAATTTGACAACAATGCAATCTTGAATCTAAATAAATGGAAAATTTCCCTTTGAAATAGATACCTTGTGTGTCATTACACCATTGGATCCAAATGAGGTAAGAATATATAATGAGCTCACGATGAGGATGAAAAAATTTCCATCATTGAGAACATCTATAATATTACGAGGTGCAAGGTGTTGGTTGTGGAGCCTGATTATCTTCCAGATTCAGAGGTCCTTGATTTTAGCCATGTTTATACCCCATGAAGTATTTACACCCCAGAAGTATGTACACTCTTCCACGCGGGGGAGTGCAGAGGGGGGGTACCCCCTCTGCGGGGTTCGGGGGGGCTATCCCC
>JZKD02S1713094.1:1203509-1227826 GCA_000966675.3 Picea glauca
GAATCCAGCTCATCCATTCACATTCGTTGGAATGTACTAGAGTACCCTGGGAATCATTAACATTAATGGTGATCTCCCTCGCACTTGTTAATGGTTTACATCATTGAACCGGTAATCAAGTGGTTTCTACCATGTTTGACATCAGGACATCTATTCACATGGTTAGATTCGTACTAAATCGGGATCAGTAAGAAGACCCCGGGTTGAGTGATCACTTTGATATGTACTTTGCCTAGGTTATGAAGGAGTTTCTCTTGAACAATGACACATCTACTGTTACATAGATCCACTTTGTATTGGTCATGGCTATGTCTTGTCATCTCGTAGATCCACTGTGTATTATTCGTGGCTACGATCAGTTCAGGTCATCAGAGTATAGATCCACAGTGTATTTTTAGTGTCTATACCTTTTTATCAATACAATTATGGATCCGCAGTGTATTTTATGGTGGCCATATCTTGCAATTCTTGATCACCCAAGCATAGGTATGCCTGCCTTGGGTTTGAAACATGTCATAATATTTGTTGGATGTTTTTGTGCAGCTTTTGTCAGGTTCTCTGCATCTATACCCTTGCTTGAAAGTCTACAAATCATTTCAGTTATCAATTCCTATCTTCTAACTTCATACTTTGGGGGGGCAATCTGTTACACATCAAAAATACTCACTTTGATCATGTCGCAAGTGCCATCATTAAAAAGGTTGCAAGTGTCATCATTACAAGTGTCGCAAGTGTCACACTTTGCTCACAAGTGTCGCAAGTGTCAAAGAAAGCATACTGTCATGATGCCTATGTCGTGCCTATAACGACATGATAAGAACACTTGAAACACCTCAAACTTTTGATTTGGAAGAGACGAAATGAGTCAGCGGGCTTATAATCCTTTTGCCATCTGAAAGCACCCCAAAAACTAAGTTTTGGAGGAGAGCGCTCCCCTATACCTCTTCTGGGAGCGCCGATGCTCCCCCTTACACTGTCTGGGAGCATTATAAAGCTCCTCTGGCCCTTTTGAGGGAGTGCTATGGATTTTGAAAGCGTTGGCGCCCCCCTAAAGCCTACTAGGGAGCGCTACAGCGCTCTGATGGTCCTTTTGACGGAGCGCTACCTATTTTGGGCAGTAGTTAAGTTGTTGAGATGAATGGGGGAAGGATCCTTTCATTCTTGGAGGGCAGTTGGATTCGAATCCCTAGTCCAGCCATGATCTTAGGGCAGATCCTCAACTGAAGGAGGAAAATCCTCACCTTCCCCAAGGATATCTCAAGTTGTTGAGCCTCTCCAAGGCTATATAAGCAAGCTTTCTAATGGTGAAAGAGGACGGGAAAAAGGAGAATGACACCAAACTTATGATCTTATAAGTGGTGTTGGAACAGAGATAATTTGGCAGCAAGAGACCTGTGATCTCATAGGGAGCAATCAGTGAAGCTGTCATCATTCAGATCGTGGATCTTTTGAGCAAGGGGTAGACAAGGAGGACTTGACGAAACTGCTACAATCCATCTACGGCTGTAAGCGATGTTTTGTCCTCATTAATATAATTTGCTTGGCCTGTTTCTTTCTAATTCGTGTTCAATTTCACATGAATTTGTCTCTTTAGTAGATAGACCTATTTTGTACTAATATTGATAGAGTAGGAAGTGGTCGTACTTTGTTTGTCTACAGGGCTTATCAAGGAGCAAAAGATTGGAGCTCAACTCGGAGCGTGCAGGGACAAACGTCGGTAAAAGGTACTTCTTTTCTCCTTCCTCCTCACACACTAGTCCACCTAGATCTGAAAGGAATTCAGTGACCATGATAAGCACTTTCTGTCTTAGAGTTAAGAGTCTAGCTCTTTGAGGAGATCTACCTATCCGCAAGGAGATTTTCCTTCAACACTCTAGACAAAGTCAAATTCCACAACAATACCAATGATATGTTATATTCTGATTACTTGAGTCTAAGATTGAAGAATTCAAAGCTGTCATCTTATGCAGTGAAATTAGAAGGGCGGTTGAGGCAAGAAAAAGCATGTAGCAGATCTTGGCATACTCAAGTCAAGAGGCTGGAATCTGAAGTCCCCCCAAGGGGTGAAATCCTCATTGAATGAGAAGGACAAATTGATTCAAATATTGAAGAAGAAACTGAAAATGTCTGCCATAGAGCATCCACAAACAACATAACTAGTTTCTCTAGAACATGAAAAAGAAGCATTTCAACAAGAGGCATTAGACTACAAGGATAAGGCATTACAACTAGAACAAGAAAAGGTGAATTGGTCACAAGGACATAAAAAATTGTTGAACAAGGCTATAGTTGTACCTCCTACTATAGAATTTGGGCCAAGCACTGAAGGACTTGTCCCGACTATATCACAAGTTAGCATGAAGGTAGGAGAAATCAAGGGGTTAAAAGGGGACATAGAGAAATTGAAGTAGGAAATGAAAGCAAAGGATGAAAAAATGGCTCAATTTCAAAAGGAAATGGAGCCTTGCAGGAAATGATAAAAAAGTTGAAGGTGATATTAAGAGGCAAATGCATGTTGCATGGAGCCAAGTATATCATCTAGGATTCTATAGTTGCTGAAGCTGCCAAGTTCAGAGTGTATTTAAACTTCATCAATGATAAAGACAACATGGCCATCACAGCCAGAAGCATATGCATTGTTGTAAATGAGACTATAGCAAAGAAACCATCATAGTGGACCCAAAATTCCATAAACCTGCTCAACTCCATCCCTACTACAGAACTTCAGACCAATGGAGTCAAAGATAGAACTACATTAATCATCTGGGCCGGGAGGATTATTGCTAAACATAACTTGTTGAAATCATTTCAAACCAAGGCAACACAGATGGAGCAAAGTGTGCAATAGTTCAAGGATCTGTTTGAATAATTGTTTATTAAATTCCTCCCACCATTTTTTGATTGAAAAGGAAAGTTATATGATAAGGAAGAATACAATGCTTTCCTCACTTAGTACAGAATGGATCACTCCAAATTTGAAAACCTAGAGGAAATCCTGAAAGGAGCAACCATGGTTGAACATCTGATTATAGATTTTGAGATTTTGAATTAGTTCAAAGCAATGAAAGTTGGACTACCAGTCATGACATATGCCTCTTGCATTGACTTGGAGATCCTGATCAAAGAAATGATGGATTATGATATCCCTTCCGACTTGCAATGGAAGGATATAGTACGGCTAGGTAAGACAAAGTGTAGTTTTCCAAGTGCCAGTAAATAATGTCCAGGTGTCACTGAAGATGGAAGATCAGGAAGAAGACCAGAACAGAACAAGTGGTAAAGAAAGGAGTTGAAGTGTCAGAGGAGTTAGAATCCAGACCATCAAAATTTTTCTTCTTAATCATTGTAATCAGTTCAAATATTGAAACTACCCTTTATAATTATTGTAATCGGTTTCAGAAACTGAAACATTTCATTTCAAGCATTGTAATCGGTTTCAAACAGAATGAACTCAAAATTGTATAAATATTAGGAGTTTCAAATGTATTATGGGTTGGTAGAGGTGAACAGGCATGATTTATCTATTTGAACTTGAATGTAATTTTATGAAGCTAAATAGAATACATATGCAGAAGTCTTTGAAGTCTTCATGAAAATATTTTAATGGTAGTGATACGAGTTTTGTCTTCTCTCTTTATATGTATTTCATGTATTTATAATTCCATTTACACCGTCTTGTGTTTAAATTTGATAGTTTAAATGCCCATAATTCATCTTGTGATGCTCTTGGCTTAAGAAATTTAAACTATGTTAATTTCTTCCTGACTAATTCAAAATTCAGTTCGTTAATGCTTTGATAGAGTTACTTGTTTTCTCCTTTCTTCTTACACTCTGTAAAGCTCAATTTATAACTCAGATTCATCACCTCATTAAGCCTTTATCCTCTAGAGAGTTCTATTGTCCAATCAATGTTTCCATTCATTTTCAGAAGTTTGACTCCATAGCCCTAAGTGTTTGTCCTCTTCCTTGCCAACAAATTTATAAACCCGCCCCGCGCCCCCCCCCCACAAAACAACAAAACCTAGCCATTGATTGTCAAAGAAACACCAAGTGACACAAGAGAGACCTCTCTGAGCTGAGTAGGATAGTACCTAGCTCTAAAGTTGGTTTGTAGGTTACCTCTGTCATTTGTTTTATCAACCAAAAATTTTTACAGAGTGCTAAGAAAATGCATGAATATTACCATTAAGTGTATTATCATTGATAAAGGTTTTTTGACATCCGTGATGTCTCTATCTTATTGGAAATCCATTGGCTCTCCCCAACTTTATAAATCTATGACCATGTTAACTTCTTTCGATGGGCGCTCTTTTAGACCCAATGGTATCCTCCCCTCTTTCCCGATCCATTTAGGCAATAAGACTATGGAGGTCGAGGTTGAGGTGGTTGATGCAACCCTCGACTGCAATATTTTACTGGGGAATAATTGGACTTACGCTATGATAGTTGTTGTTTCGTCAGTGTTCCTCGTTTTATTATTTCCTCATGAAGGGAAGATGGTGACAATCGATTAGTTATCCTTTGCACACTCCAGTTCCCCATTATCGAGAATTCTCAACATGCATCTAAAAACATTGGTGTTAGGATGTATCCTTCCTTGATGGGAACCATTAATTTCTTGGCACCAATCTCGTACATTAATTCCATTTCCGATGAGTCTTAATCGTCATCGAGGTATGTTTCATTCCGTACTTCATATTTTGATGACCCATGGACCCTACCTTCTTCAACTTCCTCATATGAAGGTCACTCACACATCAATATGGAAATGTCATTTTTTTCACTTGAATTTGCATATCAGTTTATAAAGGAAGCTACTACAGACTCAGATCCTCCATCCTTGTGGATCGAAGAGGTGGATCCTTCCTTAGAGCCCATATGGGATGCACACTCATCTAGTTCACAGGACTTCCTTGATGATACTTTTCCCTCATACAAAGAAATATTAGAGGCCATGCCTGGACTTGATAGGCCTTGGGAAGACCTTCACCATAGATCTTATTTTCTCCTAGAGCTTGAGAGGATTGAATGTGATGAATTTAGGTCCATCATGAGTGATATGGTTGATCACGTTGTGGCTCCGTTAGATCAACATAGCATATATGCTGAAGGAAACATGGTGAATATCTATATTACCATCATGATTGACATATCTCTAACCCTCACTAAGGTTGAAAATGTTTACATCGGTGCATATTTTTTGCCCAAAGAAATTCAGATTTACATCAATCTCTTTAAGGAATTTCAAGACGTATTTGCTTGATCATATGAATAAATGTTATAGATCGACCCTATTATTGTCAAAAATGAAATTAAGACTTATATGAATGCTAATATAGTTTGAAAATGACTTAGATATGTAAATCCTAGGAAGTCTCCCACTATTAAGGTAGAGGTAGAGAAGCTTCTTAGCGTTGGCTTCATATACAGGGTTTCCTTGACTGAATGGGTGTCCAATATCATTCTTGTAGATAAGAAGAAAGGAACCATTCGTGTATGTATGGATTTTAGGGACTTGAATAAATCATGTCCCAAAGATAATTTCCCCACACCCTTTATTGACCATATTATTGATGAGTGTGCGGGGAGCGAAGTATTTTATTTTATGGAAGGATTTTCAGGCTACAATCAACTTCAAATTAAACCCAAGGATCAACATAAGACAACGTTCATTTTTCCTTAGGTACGTTTGCATACCATAAAATGCCTTTCGGTCTTAAAAACACCTGAGCAACTTTTCAACGGGCTATGACCTTATCTTTCCATGACCTCAAACATATATTCGAGGCTTATCTGGATGACCTCGCTGCTCACTCTCACATGAGGGTTGATCATATGACTCGTCTTTTGCTAGTGTTTGAAATATGTCTCCATTATCATATTCGATTGAACCCTCATAGATTCATATTCTATGTTAGGCCATACCACCTTTTGGGATTTATAGTTTTTGAGAAAGGGATCATGGTAGACCCCATGAAGGTTGAGGAAATACTTTTATTTCCTCCCCCACGCAGTATTCGACAACTTCAGGATTTACAGGGGAAGGCTAACTTCCTGCATCATTTTATATCCAACTATGCCAATATCACTAAGGGTTTTATGCGTCTCTTGAAAAAGAATACTCTGTTCATATGGGATGAGTGAGCCGAAGAGTCATTTGATGCTCTTAAGAAATCCCTATTGTCGACACCTTTGTTGAGTCCCCCAAACTATAGTATAGATTTATTACTTTATATTATCGCGTCTGAAGGGACGGTTGGTATGGTTCTCATTCAGGAGGATGACAAAATTTAGGAGCACATTATCCATTACCTTATTCGAAATATAATTGGTCATGAACTTAAGTACTCTCACGTAGAGAAGCTAGCCTTAGTAGTCGTGCATGCTGTCCAGAGATTGCGCCATTACATTTTACTCCAAAAGAATAGTGTGGTCGCTGACGTCAATCCATTTAATTACGTCCTTACAAGGCGTATCATAGAGGGGGAATACAATAAATGGATTGTGAATTTGTAGGAATTTGATATTGATTTTGTGTTCGCAAAATCCAAGAAATCGCTAGTATTTTTGGAATTAATGTCAGTATTCCCTACATAGGATGAACATACTATTTACAATGACTCATTTGTTGATGAGAATATTTTCCTTATCTCATGCTCGGACCCCTGGTATGGATATATTCTAATATACCTTCAAACTTTTAAGTTTCCCTCACATATTTCAAGAGACAAACGATGACGTATATGCCATCAAGCCAAAAAATACCTCATTATCAATGACACGTATCGTTGAGGGGTATATTTTATGTTTCATCGTTTTTTGACTCATGGATAGGTGGAAGTCATTCTTAATGACTATCATAGTGGGGCATGTGGTGGTCACTTATATGGGCTTGTGACCTCCTAAAAAATATTGCGAGTTGGTTATTTTTGGTTATCAATTTTTAAACATTTCATAGAAGCGGTCAAGAAGTGTCACCCTTGCTAGGTGTTTGCTCGTAAGATGTACTCGCATCATACCCCTCTTCACCCAGTAATCACCTTTGTTCCCTTCACCAAGTGGGGGGTGGATTTCATGGATTACAACTCAACCTCAACTAGGGGGAACCATCACATTATCATGTACGTGGATTATTTTACTAAATGGGTTGAGGCCATGCCTACAGTTAAACACAATGGTGAGACTATATCACATTTCATATTCAATCAAATTATAGCTCGGGTTGGAATTTTGAACGAGAATTTCACTGTTCATGACAGTCACTTTCAGAATGAGATGATGACAGAGTTGGCATCAAAACTGGGGTTTAAATAGGATCATTCATCGCCCTATTATCCCCAGGAAAATGACCAAGTGGAGGCAATGAATAAATCTATGAAGGCCATTTTGGAAAAAATTGTTAGGTAGAGTAAATCTGATTGGCATGTGATGCTTTACGTTGCTCTATGGGAATATAAAACCATAGTAAAGACTTCCATTGGTTTCTCACCGTTCCAATTAGTTCACAAAGTGGAGTCGATCCTTCCTATTGAATGTGAGATCCCTTCTCTTAAGTTTCCAATTGAGATCCTACCTAACATGAATAATCTTGAAGAACACCTTCTACACTTAGAGAAGCTCGATGAGCAATATTGAGATGCCTCTATAGCTATAGAGGTGAATAAACAATGTGTTAAGGTACAATATGATAATTGTTTCCATCCTCAACAATACATTGAGGGTGACTGGTTCTTCTTTATGACTAATCTAAAGAACCATTGGGGGTAGGAAAATTCAACCCTATGTAGCACAGTCCTTATATTGTGACATGTGTCCTTGAAAAAGGAGCCTATGAGTTATAATATTATGAAGGGAATGTGCTAAAAGAGCCCAGAAATGGACTCTACCTCAAAAGGTATTATGCTTGAGCTGAGAAGCTCGATCATGACCTTTGTATACTAGTGTATGTTAGTGTATATATTTGTTTTTATTTTTTTGTGTCATCGGTTTACTTATTGAGTTTCCCCTTGATTGGAATATGCCAATAGGATCATTGGTGTTCTTAGGATTTGTGGATGGTGCCAATCATCATACTTGGAACATAGCTTTATCGCTTAGGTTATATATTCTCCCAACAGACAATTGGTGTCTTCGGGAGGAATTTGTCTGGAGCCATCAATGAACAATGTGGCTGAGTATAGTGTCATTATAGAGCTATTACATGAAAAAATTTCACATGGTGTTTGATCCTTCGAAGTTCTCCTGGATTCCCAATTAGTTGTATGTCAGTTGAATGAAAGGTATTGGGTAACAGATCCTATGTTACTCCAACGTTTCCTTCGGGTACAAATTTTGGAACAATATTTTGATTTTATTACTTATAGTCATATCCCTAGAAGCTCTAATAAATAATTCTATGCATATGATAATTACATTTTAGATTGGAATTTTTCACATAACTGAGTAAAAGAAACACACATTCATACATTCATCCATTGTAAGATATGTAAGTAAAGCCGAAGACCAAAAGTTTTTTATATTCCATCCATCAAGTCCAAAAAATATAGTGTCATAGTACAAAATTCAGCTTATAGCCCTCAAAATACATATATGGTTGGCACATCATATAACCATGGCATCTAAGCCTAGGGTCCCAGATGCATGTCATGATAGCACACTATAGCGTTAGAGAGACTCTGAAAGAGTCTCACCCATAGAAAGGGTACACCCACAACCTACCTTTGCATAGCCTCAGGAAGATCATTCACCTGGACCATAGGAATCATGTGCGTCAGATGTGATAGCTTTCCCTCCACATTCTAAAGAACTCGATCTGCATTCCTGCCAACCATATCCTCCCCTCGTCCCTTACGTCGATGATGTGGGTATTCTTTTGATCATCGTGGACATACATATGCATAAGAGAGATAAACGTTAATAATTTATACCATACAAAAATATTTGCATTTATCAAATTGAAAAACACAAAAAAAATGAAATATACAAAAATTAAAATTCTTACCAATCTCCCCATAGGTGGATCCTGGTGGTAATGGCATGTCACGATACCCTCGGTAGTAAATACCCTCATAGGGATATTCATCGATGGGTTCTTTCATCGCCACTAATGAAAGAACTCATCATTATAGGGGGTTGGAACCCTACCACCTCCCAACTGCCTCATCACCTCGGTCCATCGGGACATGGATGAATCATGTAGACCATGTGGAGGGACTTCTACTTTGGGACTAAGGGTTGGAAACCTCTTAAAGAAAAAACTACACAAACTGGATGCAACCTGAATTTTCTCTTCCTTATAAGTTTGCAATATGTAAATTGGCTCTTCGTGTTGGCCAATAGTGAGGTGCACCAATCATATACTGTGGGTATCAAACACTCCACAACATAAAGCATAAGTGTTCTCAATGCCTAATGTAGCGCGACCAATCCCTATATCCATGTGAGCACTAGAACGATACTCTTAAGACTGAGGCTCTTAATCTCCCTAATAGCGAGTTGGTTCCTCACTTTCTCTGTATTTGCAACAAATTAGGTGGCGATGTACTTTTCCATAGACCTCCCACCTCCAACCCCTCGAGCCTTGATATTTACCATCTTTCCTCGATGATACAACATTCTTTAGTATGTTTGTGCCTTCGTTAGGTATATATTGTCACTAACATATAGGATATGTTATCACCCCGCTTTTCATTTTTGCATTGACCTATGACCACGGTTCATATTCCCTAGGTACGAACCCATTTTTTTAGCAACAAAAAACCTTCTCACTGTTACCAGAAGTGTCGTTATTAAGTGGTAGAGACTTACCAAACATGGGTACACAATTTAGAACACTATTTTCCATTTGGTGCCTGTTAGAAAAAATGTTGAAATATCCAAACTTTGTGTCCCTCGCCAAAATTTTTGTCAAGTTGTGTTATCTTTAAATCTTTGTCGCCTAGTGTAAGATTTTTATCCGCAATGAACCTCTAAACATTTCGCCATTTTTGTCGAGATTTTCTACAGTCAAAACCTCAAATCCTTGTGTTGCATTTGTCAAAATTGCAAAGATTTACATCAATAGTTTGTTGAGACCTCCCATCTCTCTTCGCTTGCAATTCCTCGATCTTTGAAAAGGGCCTTAAAAACGCTAGGTTTCTTTTGTTACATTAAACCAATCTATAGTTCCTTTATATATATAATTATATATAAATAGTATTGTTTTAAAATTATTTTATAAAATTTTAAAATAATATTTTATTATTAAAACATTTGGTAAAAAAAATAAAAACTAAATAAAAGGATTATTTCATTTTTTATGCAAAATATTGGGCCAATTACCCCACGAGACCGATATCCAATAATAGCACCAAGCCAAGCACCTACAACACAACACAATTCAGCCAAGACCAAGCGCCACGCATCAAGTCACATGGAGGTGGAGCTCACGAGGGGGCCCAAAAGGGGTGCACCACACGTCGAACAAATGTGGGATTGTTGACATACTTGAACACTAATAAAGCGTTTTCACCTGTGCATGTGGGATATTTCGCATAGGGAAAAAATTGTAAATGCCAATAATTATCGACAGTAGAAAGCCAAATGTCGAGCTGCATTTTTGTACTTGCAGGTGTCGAATGGATATCCAAATCTAAATCATGTGCCAAGTCAGAGGTTATTTCCCATACCAGGCATCTGAGGTACCTAGAATAAAATTCAGTTCAACTAAAAGGAATTTGGGTGGCCGTGTATATGTCATACGTATAGAATTCAGAATTACTGATCGAGGCCCGGGGTTGCCAAAAAAACTGGTTCAACAGATGTTCAATCTCAACCTAGATATGTCTCAAGAGGGTTTTGGATTTATCATTTGTCGAAATCTTGTAAGACCTATGAATGGAGATGTACAATATCTTCGATAAGGAGGAACATCATCCTTTATTGTTGTTGTGGAGCTTGTTTCCGGTCAAACTGACGAATGCTAGAACATTTTCATTCAATACAAAGAGATATCCTATTCCATTTTGGAATTGATTGAATTGGGCATTTTTTTTTTCATTCAACTTGAGAAGTTGAAAGGCCAAAAAAAAATCCCTCTAGGATGTTTGAGTTGAAAAATTCTACAAGAGGAGTTTACAATGTTGTAGATATATTCACTGGGAATGTTGTAAACAACTTGCGTATGTTTCAAGATTCCTACGTGTGAGAATCTAAATCTACCAATGGAAAGGTACCTGATGCACATATATTTCTAAGACATGAATCCTATTCAATATTTGACAAATGAGTTTCAACAAAGATCTAAGGGGTTTTGTGTAGAATATGTGAGCCCTGTCTGATCTTCACCAGGAGAGCTTGAGCATACACCTAGGGGACTCCTTGTAGAAGATCTGAGCCCAGTCCATTCTTCACTGCAAAGGATTCAATAAATGTATGATGGAACATCTATAGAAGATCTCAACCCAGTTCGATTGTCACCAAAAGAGATCCATGATATATATGAAGGAACCTGTGTAGAATATCTAAGCCCAGTTCAATATTCACATAAAGAGCTTCCACAGATGTATGAGGGACTTTATATTGAAGATGAAATCTTGGTTCAGTAATTCGCTGAAGAGATTCAAAAAAAATAGCATACAAACATTAACAAGGAAGGGCATACATCTTTTGCCTCATGGGAAAAACCATCTTGTGAATTGAATACAGAGCAGGAAATGGGTTTTTCAATGAAAGAACTGTTATCACACAGTTTGTAGTTATGGTAAAAGATGGATGGAAGAAAGGAAAACTGGCACAACTGATACTATCCCACCACTGTCACCTCAATGGGATAGCTCTTTCTATTTAGGGAGGTAAGTCCAAGGGGAGACGTCCCCGATGACCTGGGGTTTTGAGAAGGCAAAGGATTAAAAATATTAAGTGATAATTTCCTCCTCACAAGTCACCACCGATCAGAAAGTCCTGGCTAATCATCCAATAAAGATAAGTAATAACCAAAAAGGTGTACCTTCCCAAGACAAAGCAACAAAGAAACTATGCATATGCAAGATCACTTGCTTCATTAGTACTTCATATAATCATGGACTTCTGATATAAATCAATTGATAAACAATATTAATGAAGCAAGTCAACGATGTACAATGGAAATGATTATAATATGTCACTTCACAGTAAATGCTAATGGTAATCAATGAAACAATATCAATACTAGAAACACACCTTGGCCAATAATTCAATTGCTTTGAAGATAAAATAAATGATACAAAGTATAAGTATAACACAAGTAGATAATAGCAACAGTAGGGTTAGTAAATATTAATCTAGACTAGGGTTAGAAGGATTAGTAGTTGTTCAAAGTATTTATAAGTTGTGTATTATCAAAGGTACTCAACACTGGAAGTCTTATATCAGTGCGTTATTAGGGCAAATGGAGTCAAAAATCACTGCAAAAGTTGAAGGGTCGTGATGATAGTGATAAAGCTAAAGACAAGAGGGTTATATGTTGAGGTGTTGCTAAGTCAAGGCCTCAACAATGAAACCCTATGGGAGAAAGGCTCACTAAGGTGTAGAAATGCTATGCCTTAGCACTTTCTCCCCTTTCTTTAGTTTGTTGGCATGGTAAAAACAGCTAGCTTGAGAAAAAAATGGTGGGGCTAAAGACAAGAGATTCTGAAGATGAAGTGTTTCTAAGGAAAGGCTTCATCTATCAAACCCTAGGGGAAAACGACTCACCAAGGTGTAGAAACCCTAGGCCTTGATGTGTTTTCCTCCTTCTTATCTCAATAATAAGTACAAAATGGCTAGGATAGAAGAGTAGAGGTAGAGTGTTGCTATGGAAAGGATCTATCTCAGTTCAACAAATAAAATTGATCTTAATCTTAGTAGGGGCATGAGACAAGGACACCAACATGTGCTTGTCACCTAGGGTTTAATCCAAAAAATGATAGTAACAAAATGCAAGTAAACAATAACATAACAATTCAATCAAGAAGTGTTGCAGAAATTCCACTTACATTTAACCAAGAATTCATATAGCCATACCCTAGTTGTAAACCTTCCACCAAGAGAAATGCCAAAAAAATAGCCAAAACAAGCCTCCTTCAACAACTACGCATCAATTTTTAGCCAAAACCCTAGAAGAGGGCACATATTTCAAACCTCACCAAGTGGTGAGTGAAAGATGATGAAAAATAGAGAGTTTTATCTCTCTATTTATACAATAGCAAGTGACCTTAATTTAAGTTAGTTCACCAAAAGGTCGACATGGACAAAATACCAAATAATATTTTTTTACACTAAAATGTCATAAATTAAAACCTAATCAAGGTAAATCAAGACGTTATGCCCTTTCTAGGGTGATGTCCTCCCTTTTTAGGGAATCATTGGCCTCTTGGAGAAAAGCGTTAGCTCTCCTTGGGCTTCTCCAAGATGCCACACATGCCATAACTTCCTCCCAAAATGTCCTCAATGTTGGATGATGCCATAGGCATCCTGGGTGATGTCATGGGCCTTCCAAGGCCAACGTTCCAGTGGAGAGGGAACAACCCCCCTAGGTAATTCTCTACTAGGGTGCCTATGTGGAACGTCCTCCTCCTCTCCGGTGCAAACCCCTCTGTCATGTCTTTGCCCCCTACTGGGATCTCAACATCCATCTGGTGGGAGCTTTAGTCCCATGGAGGTCCGAACTAATCATCTCCCCATGTGTACCTATCCAATATGGTACATGTCTGTCGGGTATGATCCTTCACATCAACAGATACACCCTCCATGGGCTCATAAGTCACAAGGATCATAGCAATGTCAATCACATCCAATCATCAATTTTATTAAACATGTGCATAAAACCCCTTTTACCCAGTCAAGTGCTCAAAGACATTACACAAATATGAAAGGAAAGTTTGGAGGAAGTGATAGGGCGTCCTATTGGGCTCGTGTCCAATGGAAAAGGTATGTTTCCAGAAGATATCAAATCCAAGTCATGTTAATGCTTGAGGTGAGTAAGGGATGTCCAGACAATGGATGCAATGATAGTGGGGAAATGCAAGGTTTACCTGTGGGTGCCTTTGTAGAAGGTGAGTTGCACCTGTCCCAGATGAAAATGTTTCCAAGCTCACTTGTGCATTTTATTCTTATTTATTTATTTCTTTTTCCTTCAAGAAGTTAATTAGGGGGAACTACGCTAGCATGGTGACCAGTGGTGGCAACGTTACCCACAAGAACTTTCACATAAATGAGAAGGTTGGCTCATGATGAGACCCCCTTTCTCTTGGCTATGCCACAAAGAGCCACTACCTTGGCGTGGTAACCAGCTGCTAGTAGTTTCATACCGCTAGATTCCCATGGACCTAATAGGCCGGCGCATGATGAGACCCCCTATCCTCTGACTAGGTCTTGTTTTAATATTTTTATGGGTCCCTCTTGTTTCTTGTTGTGAATCTTTTTACTACTTTCTTGGGGATCCCTGGGCGAAGCATCTTGAGGTTTTACTTTTTAGGATTTTATCTTTTTCCAGTTGTTTTTACCTTCTGGGCCTTTAGCCCCTTCTTCCCATAAGGCAAGGTGCAACCCATAAATGATTGGCCAACAGAATTCCCAGACCAATGTAATGGGATGGATGAGTGGGAAGTAAGGTGGAAAGTGATAAGTATGACGAGAGTGGACGATGACTTTTCATGAATCCCCGTAGTGGAAACTCAATAAATATGGGCATAGGCTTACTAGGGAATCCTGTCATTCCCCCCAGACATGGTTAAGTGGATAAGTATAAGATCCAAGCACCCGTTAGAAAAAAAAATAACTAGATGCACATATTCAAAGGTTTTGAGGATTAGAGTGAAACATACCATGATACCTGGACTCAGTACCTCATGGAGAAAGAATCATCTATGATACATGACCAAGCCAAGGTGATGGATGTTGTTGCTGCTGAAAAAGTGGAGGCGCTGAAAGGAAGAAAAGATGGGCCCTCCAGGGCCATGCTCAAGTCGATATGGTTCTTGGTACTCCATGTCTAGGACCTGTGGGCCTCGAGACATAATCTCCTTAGTTATACATAAAGGTGGGGATAAAAAGAACCAAATGTGGTGCTTTCATAGTCGGAAAGGGATTATTTGATGAAAGAACTATTTGAGGGGATTGAAGAGTAGGAAAGTCATTCATATGTACTCAGATCAACGATGGATGGATTATTCAGGTCTTCAAACATCCCCGCCATTTAAACTAAATGCTATATGGCTTGGTCAATGTTCTAAGCACATATTCAACTTTATAATTTTTTGTTACCAAGTCATTTCAATCATCACGTCTCATTTTATCCCCAAGGCCCGAAGCCTGAAGGCCCAAAGTCAGGGTTCCATGGGCATGGTTCCTCTTGGTTATAATTGCTTATTTGCAGAGAAGAGCTATTAGCAGTCACCATTTCATCTACAGGATATGCAATGGTAGCTATGGTCAAGGAACTTGGACTTGAAATGGTTATACGCTCTTTAGAGTATCTCTTTCAATATGGTGAGAAAAATATTAGGAGATCTATCTCTTTAACTTTTGGCCTATTATCAATATTAAATCCAAATTTTAGTGTGATGGATACCTTAATTAGAATTAGTCATGAAACTGATTTAGAAGTTGCTATAGAAACAACGTTGGCTCTGGGATTAATTAGTGGAGGAATAAATAATGCTCGGATAGCTACCAAGGATGCCAATGATCATAGATCAGTTGATTGTTCCATAGATAGTGGGTTTCAGCTGCCATAGTTTTTTATGTGGGCATGCCATCCTACTTGGATTATTTGGAAGCAGTGCCCTGGTCTGAGGAAGAAGAGGAAAATGTGGAAGGATCTGAAGATGTGCTTATTGAGATGTTGCAACTTGTGCTCAAAGGTACATATGGGAGATCAAGGCCCTAGTATAAAAAATTCTTAGAGAAAATGCTTCACAAAGTAGAGATCCATCTAATGCTAGTAAAGAAAGTCTTTACAATGCTTGCCATACCTGTCTAGATTCTCTTTTGCATCATTTCATGCAAACTACATGTACTGATTTAATGGGAAGGACAAATGAAGAACATGGCTTGATTATCAATCAAATAACATGTCAAGCTGATAATATTCATTGGTTACCTGATATTTTGATTGATATACTGATTGCAGATACCCATGCTATCCATTATTAATGAAAAGGTTCTTTATTGATCAATTAAGGAGAAAGCGGGCAAAGGTTGTGAGCGTCATTATTTCTGTAAGTGGGACAATGGTGATTACATTTTGCAAGGGACATATATCATAATAAGTGGACAACAAGATATGTTTGGAAATTTAATGGTAATAATATTCCTATTATTTTGAAGGAAGTGGATAACAAACAAACCAAAAGGTGTCGAGTATGTTTCAAGAAGTTCTATTTTTACATTATTTAGAAAATCATCCCCAGATTTTGAGCCATCAATTGAGCATATGATTTAATTTTAAGGCAGGTGTTGAGTATTTAATGGAAAAGAATCAGTAGTCAAAGAATTTGTTCCACTTTTCTAGGCAGCAGGTGGCAGAGCATCTAGAGATTCCTATTGTTTCTAGATTTTAAGGCATCGAGAGTTTTGATTCACAGGGTATATTTCAAGAAGAAATTGACACTCAAAAGATAATCCCAAGTTTTCATCATCAAATTATCTTCCAAAGACACGAGATCATCAGTAAAAACTCCATTTGAGATAACATTGCATTTGGAAGAAATTTATCCATGCGCTACAAATTGTTGTAGTTTTAGTTTACTTTGTTCCAGGTCAAATTGGTTCCTTTAAAGGTGGATCTCAAATTCCAAAATATGGAGTCACTAAATGTGAATTATTTGCAAATATTTTAGATATCTTTAGGGGGATTCGATCTACAAAATAAGGATCTGACATCCAAGTTTAGAGGAAAATTTTAATTATAAAACAAGGATCTATAGACTAAGAGAGGGGGGAGAAAAAAAAACCTGAGAGCCTTTTGGGGATGGGTATGTAATGAAGATTTTTCAATGAAAATATTTGACAGAAGCAAAGAGATTCTATACCTTGTTATGTTAAATTTTGTCTTCTTCATGTGTTATTGTTTCTCATGTTCACATTTTGGATTACTGATTAGGGGGGTGAATTAGTAATAAAGCAATTTAATCATTTTTAACCATATAATCCAAGTGTTATATCAATGTAGCATTATCATCCAATAACTGCAGAGTAAATAAGAAATGAAAAAATGAACAATCATACACATACACAATACACCAGTGTTTTACGTGGAAACCCAAAGCAAGAGAAAACCACATAACGCTTTTTCTTATATGTCTCGAAGAATTACATTCATTGGAAGCACCAACTTCCTTTGTTTTCAAAATGCAATTGGAAGGAGGCTCCAACCCCCTAGTTTCTCAGGATACAACCCGAGGGAAGATCCAACTCCCCAATTCTTTGGCTACAATCAAAAGGAGGCTACAACCCCCTATGGTCTTTGGCTACAACCGGAAGGTGTCTATAATCACTTGTCCTTGCCCTGTCCAACCTCCCTAATGTATAAGTAGTATGATTGAACCACTGTCACATTATCACTTTGAGATATGTTGTTGTAAACCTGTACCAATAAACCTTCATCAAACAACCTATACCAATAAACCTGAACCATGCATCAATCATGCATCAACCTATACCTCAACCTGTAGTCAACCTATACCATAAACAAGTGCATCAACTATGCACCAAACTGTACCAAACAACCTGTAATCGACCTGTACCATAAACAAGTGCATCAAACCATGCACCAAGTATGTACCAATCATGTATCAACTACTCATAAAATATGAATCATCGAGATGTAACAACATCATCAACTATACACCTCATGTATGTGTCAACTCATCAACTACTTGTCTCAACCATGTACCCAACATGTACCTCAACCAAAATCCCTCATCAATTTCATCATCCAAATCTTATTTGTAACTCTATAATAGACCTGGTGTATATGATCACATACCTACAAACCTTCCTTAACTTTAACAACAAGAGACTAGCATTTTCATCAAACTTTTCTTTAGTGTCACATGACTAGTTTTGGATTAGTCAACAACCCTAACTTGAAATAATCATAACTATGTACCTGTAATGAATAAATATATGAAAATAGTACACATTGTTATTCATTTTGTTTTGTGAAATTCCTCCAGGTATCACTACTTGGAACCTCTCAGAAAAGGAGTTATAGAAAAAATGGCATACCTTGTTGAGTTCTGGCTTATTCTAGAGAGCGAACTTCTAGAGTGTGCCCCGCACGAAATATTTGTTGTATGGATATGAAAATGTTACACATAATACTAGAGACAATAATATAACCAAAACATTTGGTATTACTTAAATTGGATTTGTTATGAAGAATTTATGACATTTTTACCCGAAACACTTGTTTTAGACTAGTTTCAAGACTAGCCACAAACCCTATTTTCCACGGAGTGTAACTCCAAAACTACAACAAACCACAAGCTAAAATTAGTACCACAACGATTTGGATGGGTTTTCTCAATGTCCTATCAATTTCACGGTCCGAATAATTCCAGAAAATGTTTTTATTGCGAAAATGGTGAGATGACCTGTAAATAACATACCTTAGAAAGCATCATCAAAAGAATTTATCCTCCCTTGAATTTCGGCCTTGTTTACTTCACCTTCTCTCTAAAATTTGGCTTATATGTCCTTTGGTTACCTCAGTCATTTGTAGATATTCAACATGCTCAAGTGTGATATAAAATGAGAGAGCCTTGCCTTTTATTTATACTTTCATGTAGCTTCCTCAAAGGGTTACCTTTTAACCATCGTAACCCACTTTCCTTATTTTAGGGTTAACCAACCTCTAACCACTTGTCCAATTGATAATTTTTCCATTAACTTTATTATTTAAATAATTTATTTTGTATCCACTTTGACTTATAGTACACTCATCACTTCACTTTACCTCAAGGGGTTACCTTCTAACCATCTTAAACCACTTTCCTTATTTTAGGGCTAACCCACTTCTAACCACTTGTCAACTTAGAAATTTATCCATTAAATTTATTATTTAAATAATTTCTTTTGTATTCACTTTTAATTATAGTACACTCATCACTTCAATTTATTATTTACCTTCTAAAAATATCTTAAACCACTTTGACTACTTTGACCTTTTGGGGCTTCTAGATGACTCACGAGGGTTCTCCAACTTCACATGGCCATAACTCTCTAACCATGAGGAGTTATGTGACGTTGCACATACCACTAGAAATGACATGACATGTACTATCCATATAGAATAGTATTACTTGCAAATATATCAAGACTCATATCATTATCCATAAAAAAAACTTGGGTCCATTACCCAAACCTAGGTTCTCCAACTTCTTTCAAGGGTTGACATCACTGACAACCAACCTTAATCAGCAATCTCCCCCTTTGGAATTGATGGAAACACTCTGATGAAATACTAAAATCATGTCATGCAATAATGAAGTTATATCGCTCATGCTCCCCCTGGAAACATGCCTTAGTCCTCTGCATCTGATAAATCTCTCCCCCTTTGTCATCAATGGAAAAGGTATTTTTCCATCCTAGGTTGCTCACCCTAACTGAATTGTCCTCTTTATGGTGCTTCCTTGTGTACATCTAAGACATATAAGATAATCATTTAAAATCATTCATTTTGGAGTAGAAATAACTCTGAGTCTCTGGCAAAAATACTCAAAGGCTTCCCATGGGAGTGGTTTTGTAAAGATGTTAGTCATGTACACTTCCCTCATCAATAATATTTTCTTTTGAAATGTGGTATAGTCTTGTTGGTCCCTGTTGAAAATTTTGTGTATCAGGCTGCCTATTAGCTTCTATCTGTTGTAGTAAACATGTTATCCCTTTTTAGAATATATTGTTGAATTCTTCCAAGAATATCATTGAGCAATCCCAAGGTTTTTTTCTACCATTGCCCCTATTCTATTATTATTGGATTGTTTATTAAAGAGCCATGTGTTGAACTTTTCTCTATTGTCTGGCTGAAATTTGATATTATAATCATTTGTCAACATCATATCAACTTGCCTACCTTATGATCTATAGATTTAAGGTTCTTATTGTAGAAATCATTCAAAAACCTTATCATGTTTCTGTTGGATTTGCTTGCTAACTAGATCTGAGGTAAGGTGTGAAAAGGGTGGCCTTGAAAGCTAATCAATGCCAAGATTATTGTTAGATATAGCTCTAAAGTCGTTCATTCTTATGTCATTTTCTAGAATACTCAGTTTTGTGTTTTTTTCTTGGTGTGTTCCCTTCAACAACTGGATAGGATAATTTGACTACTACTTGAATAAAGCAAAATTAGTGGTTTTTTAGGGTGCCTTTTTTAGTAGTCTTGCATAGAATATTCTACTTCATGGATGAGTCAAAATTAGATTGGATTTTTCAGTAGGCTTATATGGAATGTGTGACATATTGGACTAGTGATCTGTTTTAAAGATTTGAAATTTCACAACAACAGAGAGTGCAGAAGAACCTATCCAAAGATAACAGGAAATCATGAAATATTTTGAAAAAAACCACAATATTTAGAAAAAATAGCCATGAACATAAGAGATATGATTTCTCAATGATGCTTTAATTTTGAAAAAAATGCCTTTATTTTGAGTAATGAGTTGACAAAAGTTAGTCCTGGGCCATCTCTATTGTAGGAGCAATGATGAGTGCTACCTTCCACCTATTATAATCTTGTTTTGTATCAAATTGAGGTTCAGAAGAGTTTAAGAAACCAAAAAACTAGATACTTGTTGCACACCCTGGATACCTTCTCTTTACTGTCTTCCTCTTGTTCCTCTAGCACTAGGCTGCGAAATCTCTTCCTCCAAATCTTGAGGCTTGCAGTTCTACTCTATATCATCTGATTCAGTGGCATTTTCTGCCTCTCTTGAAGCATTTTCAACATCTCTTGCCTCCCTTGCAACCTGCACATCACTGCATGATGATTGTCTATCTCCCTGCACCTATTCACCCTACAGACCAAGTTTTCATATCCAAACCAGCAAGCATCATCCATTTATGAGGCCTGAAATAACCTAGTTCAGGTTTGATTGTTCATCTATTCTCACATCCCTTCTCACAACCTAGTTTGTATAGGGATCCAAAAGTGTATATGCTCTTGCTTTTATCAGAATAACCAACAAACAACAATTTACTACCCCTGTCATCAAAGCTATTACTATTTTCCTTCAAAAATACTTTAGAAGCAACTGAACCAAAGATTTAAAAATTACTTGGTTTTGGTTTCCTTCTTGACCATGCCTTCTCAAGTTTGACTCCTATCACTCCTCTAGTGGGGATACCATTCAAAAATAGTTATTTGTATGCATTTCTTTTGCCCATTGTTACCACTCAAACTCTCTCCTAGAAAGAAAAGTTCCAACCTTAGTGGGAGAGCCTAGAGGCACTACATGCAAGCTACCAACTGTCACCTTGGTATCCTTGCCCAACACTTTAGACTAGCTACCCTAGCCCAAGGGGGAATCCCTGTGGTCTATCTATCCCAATCAAGTGTAGCAATGGGAGAGTTACTTGGACTAGATTGATTTGCAACTTTTCACCAACTTACTGTCAATGATTAAAAACAAGTTAAGATATGTGAGTTGTTGCTAGATTAAAAAAGCCTTGATGATGTGTAAATGATTAAAAACAAGTTAAGATATGTGAGTTGTTGCTAGATTAAACAAGCCTTGATGGTGTGTAAATGAGACAAATTTGTGCTTGTTATAAAGTGTGATCATTTAATGCTGAAAAAAAACAATAAAGAGAATATGACACAAAGTAAATTAAGTTTACTTAATCATTGAATATCTCATTGGCCAATAGAATGGCACTCACAATGTTCAAGTTACAAGTCTTAAGAGTATGACAATGTGCAAATGAACTTGAGAGATTTGATATCTTAATGAACTTAAGAGATTGCATTAAGTGTTGGCAATGTCTTTAGAGAGTATTATTAGCCCACTATTGTCACATATATCAAACCTCAAGAATAGTAAGATGCTTCCCATTATTCACTTTACCTAAAAGATACAAAGTATGTTCTGCATGAAATTAAATGATGGTTATTACTGTTGTTATAAACCAATCCCTTAGGACAGAGACGTTGATCTTAAATCAATAAAGATTGTGTGGAAACATAATTAGCCCTAATATAGTATTCATCATTCCAAAAAAGTTTAATGGTGAAGCAACACTTAAATTCTTCCCTTATCCATCAGATTTATATCAGTTAATTACCCACATTTATATTTAAGATATTGTATTCAGTATCCAGCAATACGACCAACAATAGTATACCAGCACAAAATGAATAGAAAGATCCATATTTAAAAGAGTAAACCATGTGCATTGATATTAGGTAATTTAGTGGACTGTTTGTAAAAACATTAGATGTTGAATTGCGTGCACCAGCAGTGATATGCCAAGATCATGAGTTTTCTTTAAAATTTTGTATTAAGGATGATTTAAATACGTTTCACACACATGTATCAATCTCAAATCCATGTCGTATAGATCAACATTTGCATCAAAGTGAAAACTTGCCTTCAACCACAGATTTAAATAATAAACAGAGTTGAGATCCACTTAATTTGTTTGGTTGTTCCACCCATAAGTGCATCGATTTATTAAATGTGAAATTATAATCACAAAGGTGCCCAAACGTTGTTGTAGTGTGATGTATTGTGTCCAAATATTAACCAACAAAAACAGGTAAAGTATGATCTTTATGAGTTCAAAACCATAAAAGGCTTGAAATGATATATTTTATTCACTTAGCAATCCAACGTTCCATTAGGTAATACATCAATTCATTGTTTGCATCCTTATGAGTATGTGAAGTGCCAAACATTGCATAGATATCAAGATTTAAGCCAAATCGTTGAGTTCCTTATCCAATCGTGAAAGCAAATTTTTAAACCTTTACACCATAAGATTGATTTATGAGTTTTCCAACATTAAGATAAACTCAAATAAAGATTAGAAATCTAGCACATTTAGAGTTTACCTATCATGAAAATTAGATCTAAGCATAAGATTTAAGCAAAAAGGAAGACCTTAGATCCCACTTCAAAATGCAAATCAATCTCAAAATTGAGCTACTTAAGAAGTAAGATCTGCAATTAGGTTCCAAGTTAACAGTTGAATATTGAAGAGTTTAGTTCTAGTGAACTTGAAATAAGCAGCCTAGATCCAAGAATGAGGATCTATAAAACCTTAGGTTGCATGTAAAATACAAATTAAAAGGGAAAAATTAATTTGAGATGCAGGGGAAAAAATATGAAAACTGGTTGCTACCATAGGGCATGGAGTCTTAGCTACTCCTTGAATAGTTTCCCTTCTCACCTTGAGTGTTTGAAGTCAAAGTTTAGATCTAAAAATTGCAAAAAAATCACAGGGAGGTTAACCCAAAAGAAAATCTACCTAGGTATTGCAAACTTTAATAATTAAAGCTTACATCTAATGTAAGAAATTAAAACCCTATGGTATTCAATTTCAATACTATCAGCTTCAAAAAATTCACAAATAAGTAAAATAGATCAAATATCATACCTTGCATTATTTGTGTTGCAATATCTATTTCCTCAATGTCTCTTGCATGCCAAAATCCTTATATTATTAACCTAGAACAATCATACTCAATGAAAATAGAGAAGAAAATACATTTATATTGAGCAAAAGTAGTCTTCCAATTGAATTCCAACCATGAGGAATGAGAGATGAGCCCTTACACAAATAAGGAGGCACCTCACCAAACCATATGCATATTGAATAATGAATAGACTATTACATTGCACGGTATACCTTTATAGGCTTTGACTGGTCATGAGAGTGAATAGGTGTGACCTATGACTCTTCATTGAATGTTGATTAATTATTAATTATTAGCTATTAATTATTGATGATTATTATTGATTATATTGAATAATTGAATAATTAATGGATGATTACATTTCTCTCATGACGGTATACCTTATAGGCTTTGACTGGTCATGAGAGTGAATAGGTGTGACCTATGACTCTTCATTGAATGTTGATTAATTATTAATTATTATCATTTATTATTATTTATTATTATTTATTATGTTTGTAACAGTCCCCTCACTCACCTTCATTGTTCCAATAGGGCTTGACATTCTTCCTATGTTTTGTTCAATACTAATATTTTTGGTGTTTGGCATTTATATTGTACCTGCACATGATCTTATTATACTCTCTCTTAACTAGACATTCAACATCTACTTTCTAGCTTGTTCTTAGATCTTCATATCTTT
>JZKD02S1713094.1:1259067-1285181 GCA_000966675.3 Picea glauca
ACATATTCCTCTATAGTGAGTTGCCCCAGTTTGAGTTCATAAAACTCTTTAGCCTTCTCGTCGAAATATTTTTCCGACAAATACTTCTTCCAGAAGTATTTCTCAAACTGTTTCCTGGACTGGTCCTCCTCGCAGACACCTTTCATATTCTTAAGATCTTCCCCCCAGATGGAAGCTTTTCCATTGAGATTGAAAGTACCCACTCGGGCCTTCAAATTCTTTGAAAAATCATGGACTCTGAAATATTTCTTCAGTCCAAGTAGCCAGGCCTCGACTTCCTCTCCCTTCTTTATCTCACCGTCGAAGGAGGGAGGTTTGTCCTTTCTGAATTTCTCAAATTTATGACCCTTGGAAATCTTTTGCTTCTTCTGTTTTCTTCGAGAATAGGAACCGGTCCTGCCATAATCAAATTTTTGTTGATTTCTGCAGAATCAGAGCCCCCGAAATATCTACGGAGGCCTAGCGTAAGCTAGCTCTTTCTCTCTCTCTACTCCCATGTGATCGCGGGTCATGATCACAGGTCAAATAATCATGGCACCTCTTTGTATTTCGTGCCTCAGTGCTACAGGGATGTCGAATCGTTCGACTTTTCAACCGCCGAACCCCAGCAGGGTTAGTGACTGGCCAATAGGGACAAATCCCTACAGGGTTAACAATTGGCCATTAAGAACGACCCCGTCGTGCGGTTGAGTGGAGTACAGGTGGCGAGAGGGGAAACACGACACAGTGGGCGACGTGACAGGAGACGGGTCCCACTTCACATGCCACACCATTCCGGACCCCCCCCCATTAAAGGAAGAATGGAAAGGGGGTTCCAGAATGAAGCCTCAGTCGTAGATCTGGGCAGGTGCACTTTGGTCGTCCAGATCTGCTCGCCACTTACCCTAAGGCGCATTTGCGCCCCAGATTAAAGTTGACATCTCTTCCTCACATCTGACAGTCATTATAGACCTTGAGATCCTTCGAAAGAATCTCGTCCATTCATCGAGACTCAACCACATGCTAACATATCGATATTTATAAGTCTGGATTTCGGGGTTTGAGAGCACGAGGGAACATGCCCTTCGGTATCTCGAGTGCCGAAATGATGAAGTGCCAAACAAGCCTAAATCGGTGATTAGCCCCTTGGGTTATGCCTTGGTCAATATGACCTCTTCCCACATGACCACACTCTCTCTTCCATCAAGATTTATCAAGGCGAGAGCCCGAACTCTTGTCAACGGAACTCCTGAATCCCCAATCCCCGATTTTCCGAAACGAGTAATCTCTCGACACGTAGCCTCCTGAAATTGATCGGTCTATGACTGCTTCGGGGTTTTCACCATGGAACATCCCGATCTCTCGTCACCAGAACTCCCGAGTCCCCGACTCTGGATTTCTCGAAATTGGAAATCTCACGACACGTGGCCTCCTTTAATCAGACAACCCGAATCTATTTCGGGGTTTCTACCATGGAATGCCCTGATCTTTCATCACTAGAAATCTCGAGTTCCTGATTCCCGATTTCTCGAAATGGGAGATCTCACGACACGTGGCCTCGTTTAATCGGACGATCCAGATCTATTTCGGGGCTTTCGCCCTTATTCATTGGGGGTTTAACCCTCGGGTATCTCCTGACAGATCCAACGGATGTTGGGTTTTCCAGCCAAGATCTGACGGCTTAGACAGGTTCCTAACTTGTGCATTCTCCCACGACTTCCTAGACGGGGAAAAATCAACTGTCCATATGTTCTCATGGACCTTGGGGATCTACGATCCCGATCTCTTCGCTACCCACGAAGACAAAGAAAGACAAAGTGGTAAGGCATTTAACCCCCTAATTTCTCCTACCAATCTAACAGTCATGGGTGACCATCGATCTCCCGATGGGATCTCTTCCATCGATTCGATACTTATCAGGGATTTCTTAAGGGCTTGCGCCTTCACTTCCTTTTTTCAGGTTCTTGATGGGATTTTCGAGAAGGGTATCTCTATGGGGAGGTTTACTCAGGGTACTATCTGAGGCAGATAATGGTATCTCTCTCCTGAGAACCAGGTGTGAAGTCTGAATTAGATCAGTATGCATATAAATAACGATTTATGAGAACATAATCCATACATAGTCTTTCCATATAAACATACAACTACCAGTACTGATCAAGACACCATACAAACATTCTTATAATGAAGTCATTCACAATTTCACAACTTATGATCATAAATGTCATCATACATATATTTCAAGATGCCAAAGGCAAAACACTTATCAGAAAGTAACACCAGGGGTTATGCAACTACTGAGAGGGGTGCTCGTTTCCACCCAACCATAGGCTCAGCGACTCCCAGCATATTTACCACTATCCACCCCCGAGCTGAGACCACAATGCTGTGAGACTGCGTCTCTATTTTCCAGTGACCGGGAGCGAAGGTTACTCTCCTTCCTCTCTGCTATCACTCACTTTGCATATCGCCAGAGTTCTCTTTCTTCCCTCATGTCTGCCCCCAATCACTTCTCCCCCACAACTTATCCTCTTGCGAGGTTGCGTGTGGCGTGATTTCCCTCGCGCTAGTCAGGCCTGATGGCTCTATGGATGGGCGGTTCACCTCCCCGTTCCTCATTAATTCCTGAGGATCCATCTACCTACTAGCTTGCAAGACATTTAATTCGAGGCCAGCGAGCCGCTTTTGGTTCTCCGGGACAGTGGAGTCCAAATACGGTATTGATTTTCGGTGGAAGTTAACGCCACCTTTCCAGGTGCCTTCCACTGCCTTTATGTAGCCATCGTGGTATCTTTTTCAGCATATCCCCTCTCAACAATATTGCAATATAAATTCATAATATTATTCACATTTATCGACCTTTTTCCACAAGGTCCATTCACATCACATATTCACATTTCTGAGTTTGCCACAGTTCTTGGCCAGTCCAGTTATTTTTACAAAATGGGGGAAACAGGGTGTTACAGGGTTCAACGCTACAACAATGCACCAACAAAACCCTAACTATCGGCCGTTTCATCAACAACTGCGAAAAATATGAAGTCTCACTCGAGGTAGAGGCAGGGGTGGTTGCAGGACTCAGGTGTCTGCAACCTTAGCTAGGACACAGATCTTTGATTGTAATACTTAACAGAGCACTTAACACCGATAGTTCATCAATATTTAACCACTATCTACTGCGCAAATGAAACATAGCATCACATCATTCACTCAGATATGATGTATCTAAGAACTTATCATGAAGATGTAGATTAAATCTAGCAGATTCAAGCACTAAGCATATTCACATAGGTCATATCTACATTCATATACATCATTAGCACAAAGCATAAACAGATCTATCTATCTGCATCAAATCACTTAGCATGTAAAGACATAAACACATCAAGACATCACACAAAGTAGAGAAACACAACATGTACATGGTTCACCCCCACCTTGGGGCTACGTCCAACAACTCTTCTTATTTATTATATTTTTTAAGCTTCTTATAGGAGATATGCATGCACTTTTCCAGATCCTCCTCCTTCGATCTAGGGTACAACACCAAGCCTTCTTACAATTACTTTCACGTAGCTCTGCAAGTCTCACACAGTATGCATAAGCATATACAATCCGTACTTAGCACTTAGCTCAATATCACACAAATATGTATATTTCCACTCCTTACATTGCCTAGACATCTATTTATACATTACAAAATAGGCCTAAACATGGGTAAACCCATGAGCCAACATTCCATACCCGTTACATAATCCCAAATCCCAGAAAGGACCCAAAAAGGGGCCGAGATCCCACAATATCTTCTTCATCTTGAGCTTTGTCTTCGACAAGCTGTCGAAGTCCCAAAATAGGTCAAACTTGACCAAGGATCTCCCAAAACTTGGTCAAGGGACAACAAGCCCCCAACACTCACCTGTGACTTGTCCCGAGTCACTTTGATCTGGGTAGTTCTGCCTCAAAAGCCTTGAGTGTGGCTTGAGATGCTTGGACTTGTTGTTGTGCCACAACCTCCTATTCAACAAACTCTTGGATGAATGTGTCATTGACAGGTCCTTCTAGGCGTTGTTCAGTTGTAGTGACAACCTGCTCCAGTTATGTTCCTTAGCCTTCAACCTCTGTGAACAATCGGTAGGATTTATCTTGTATAGGTTGGATCCTCTGAGTTACTTCCATAACTCTGCTATGGATACTGTGAATCTGTTGTTGGGCGGTGCGTTTCTCTTGGGAGCATTTCATTCTTTCCACAACTGACAAGGGCTTCAGCTGCACCTGTATCTTTTTGGCTTGATACTTCGCCTCTTGGAGCTGCAACTCTAGTGCCTTCAATTCTGTATTCTCAGTGAGTTTCTCTTACGTCTGGGCACTACGATCGATGAGTTGCTTACATTCCATAGCAAGGGATTTTATTCTCTCAACTGCGCTTTGAACAATTGCTTCTCTTTGATCTCTTACATCTTGTGGAGTCTCGGGCACTGCGTGAAGCTCTAATTCTGTTATGTGTTGCTGTAACTATTGGATAGCTTCTGTGAGCTGCTCCACTTGCTGCGTGACTCAATCTTCTGCCTTTATTTATACGACTTTCACAGAGCAAAGTGTTCTATTGACCACTTCTTTCACTTCGAGTTGCTCTGCGAGCAACTGTTCTTTTCCTTGCTATATCTGTTCTTTTTCTTCATCGAGCTTCACTTGGAGAGAAATCTTTTCCTGTTCTATAGTTCAACGCTACTCTACAAGTACTCCTTGCACTTGCGTCAAAGCCTGGGTGGCTTGTTCTATTTCCTCTTGTGCTTGGCGAAGGAGAGCTTCGACTATATCAGCTAATCGTTGGAGTTGGGTTGGATCATCTCCCAACTCTGGTTCTCCCGATGGCAGGGGCATAGTGGATACTGTGCGACTGGAATGAAGGGCATGATGTACCCCTTGGAGTTCAGCTTCAATTCTATCATACATTGCTTCCTGCTTGGCTGCTTGTTTTTCTTCTATTTCCAGTGAAGAATAGTTCAGGGCTGCTATGATGAAGTCAAAATCGTCGGAGGTGAGGACAGTCTGCATATTGTTCATGGTGGCTTTTGACTTCTTCCAGGAAGAAGGTTTCGGGGGGTAAACCTTCCTCTTCTTCAATGGATCAACATCGTCTCTGGGTGGTGTTACTTCGTTGGGATTCTATCCATTTTCTACTTCGTCACCACCCCCTCAGTCAGGTGATATATAAGTAGTCTTCCCTAAGGTGCTGCTTAAGTCTTGAACCTCTTCAATCCGCTTCATTTTTCTAGTTCCAGGTGTCTTTTGTTCTTTATGTGTGGTCTCCAGGCTGTCAGGGTTGGACATCTCTATAGGGTTTGAGGGAATAAGGAGGTTAGCGGACCATTCCTTAGTGATTTCCTCAAGGTCTTCTTCTGTAAGTTTATAATATGTTTGGAGTCGCTCTTTATGTTCATATGCACACATTGTAATGTAGGTGAAGTGCATATCTGTGTTGAACTTTATTAGGGGTCGGAACCTCTATAAGGTATTCAGAGTCATGTGAGGCTCGGCTTCGATGGATCGCTTTAGCTGGAGGTAGTATGTATGGAACACAACTTTCAACTTCCACTATTTGTTCATATCAGTTGAATACCACAGGGTAGCGAACTTCGCGGCAAACGGTTTGAATGACTCTATGTCTAGGAAGGTTTCTCCTTCCAGCATCTCCCAGGAAACAAATGCAATGAGGACCAAGAGCTAGCTGAAATGAAATTCATAACCTCGATCATGTGCTTCTCGACAATCTAGTTCCAAATGGTTAACTAGGTATTGCACCCAGTTCATCTATAGGCCTTTCGCACACTTCCCTGTGAGGTCAACAACAAAGCCAATGACCTGCATAGGTAGGCTCTTTCTTACTAACTTTCCAGCTATCAGTTGGCATGCAAGGTGCACTGTGCCACTCTGGATGGAAGCTACCTTGTAGCCTCTTGTTCCCTTCTCGACATCGCCATAGGTGTCCTTGATCTTCTGTGCTAGTGCGTGATCTATGGATTTTCTTGGATAAAATTCCTGTGGGTCATACTCAGGCCTGTGATCCTATGGATCAGTGTTGGGTCAATTGTAATGCGACAGTCTAGCCATAAGTAGCCGCCATGGTAACACAACAACAACAAATTGACATAGGCGCTCACTTCCTAGTGTCTTCCAAAGTGTCGTATCTTCATGATGTTCAACGGGGTGGACTATGCGAGGTCCATAGTCCACTGCTTAGGGATGATCTTCGAGTTCTTCCCTTTAGTTATGGTTAGGTACTTGTATGGGGCAAGCATACCATAGACCTTGCGATCTCTGAGCTTGAAGTCACTGAATTTTAGTGTTTTGATCTTATCCTGGTATTTTCAAACCACGTGTATCCCCTTCGGGAGGTACGTAGTAATTATGGTTCACTCAAAATCGCATGGTAAACTATCACGATTCACCGCACCAGCCAGAGGTAGAATTTAATCAGGAAATATGGTTGGAATCAATTTTTCATTTGCGAGGTCATCTTTATGCTTGTTCTCTTTTCTACTGATGGCTGGGATGGTTCGGCTCTATGAGCAGTCGATGAAGAAGCTTGCACCATTCTCGTTGATGAAGCTTGTACACCTGCAGACATTGACATGACTCTTTCAGTCATGAGGTCGATCAGAACTTCTTCAACAAATTTCTCTATAGCGCTCAACTCATCTGACATGCACACTCAAGGTTAACAATATCGGGTTCAAAGAGTAACTTAGACACTACAATAGGATAGAGGGCAATAACAAAATGGTCACTGTGTAAAATCAATGAGTTTTTGGGCTCAAATTCATGGTTAGCAAAATTTTTCTCGGTGCATGGCACGATGGGATAAATAGAATACTTGGTAACAGATCTCTTGCAATGGACAAGAAACCTTCATTAACTCTGTTCTGTCCATTACACCGCGGTTCAACGGTCTGGTGGCGAACCATAAATGCATTTCTACCCATTCGATGGGTCGACCGAATGGTTATATTGTTCCCAATGGTTATATTGCTTCGCCATGGAAAAGTGCCATGTGACGTTGTTATGATATTCCGACGAAGTTCCAATTTTGAAAATTTTCCTTCTTCAACGTTCTCTCTGGAACCTTCTGTAACTTGTCGATCTTAGCTCTCTTCTTACTTAGCTTCCTAGACTTCTTCCCAGTGAAATTTGTCTCGGTATTCTTTTTTCCATTCTGACTCTTATCTTCTTTTGGACTAGTTACTTCGCATTGTTGAGATTCTTTCCTAAGGTTCGAGGGTGATACTTCTTCTTTATCCGTAATAGGTACTTCAATATTCTGTGGGTTTTCTAGTGTTCTTGCAACTTCAGCATTCGGGTGTCTGGTGTTAAATAGCTTCGATCTGTTCTTTTGTTCTTCAATCAAGTGTGTGATCCTTCTAGTCATGAATTCTTTTAAGTCTTGCTTATGCTGCTCTAAAACTTCTTCTTCTTCTTTCCTTCTGGCTTGATTTCTTTCAATCCAATTTTTTCCGAGAAACATAGTAAACGGAGCATTGTTCTCAATAAATTTAACAATCTCAAAATCTTCCTCTGTCGAAGTCCCATTGGCATGCATAGGTATCTGGGTGAGCTTTCCACATAGGTTTATCAACTTTCCTCTAAATAAACCTATTCCTCCCAATGAAAGAGTCATAGCAGGATTCCCTAAAATTTCCCAAGTTCTTTCTGTCATGATATTTACCTGTGTTTCCTCATCTAGAACACATTCAACGTCGAAGTCTCCTATTCTTTCTTCAAGGAATTCTTTTTCTTTAAAGAAATCTGATAAACTGACATGTCAGTGGTCATTCAAGGTTTCTTTTATCTGTAGCAATACTTTCTCTAATTCTTTCTGGGGTTCTTCCATCATCATAGTTTATGGATCTGCCTTAGGGTTTTCTTGTCTCATGTTCATTCCTTCAATTTTAGCAAGCATTCTAGGGAAATCCAATACTTCATGGTCCATAGATTTGCAACAAAGACAACTAGGTTTTCTCCCAGGGCATTTCTTAGCAAGATGTCTCGGTTTTCTGCAACTGTAACAAAGGGTTAATCCTCTCTTTCTTTTAAATGATCCCCAACCTTTCCTGTACTGCCCGCTAGGATCATGGTAGCTAACTTGCAAACATTTCTTTCTAGGATCCTGCATCCAGTTATTATTTCAAACATTCTTTTTATGCATAGGTATAACATATCTTTCACTATTCTTATCAGATCTACACATATCAAACCTTTTTTCATCTATTAGTTCCCTAGTTTTCAAGCTAGGACCGAATCTATCAAACATATCTAGATCCATACTATTGAAACAAAAATTTCCACTTATCTTACTTCTACAAAGCACAAAGATTTTAGATCTAAAACTTTTCACTATTCTTACTGTTGTGCAACTTATATGTCTAATATAATGCACTCATTAATTATCAATCCGGGATTTGTAATCAACAGAGTTACAAGACACCAGTAAGAAAGGTAATTCATAATGTCATGAGTGTAGAATCAAACTAGATTATGTATGTTGGAAACAAATCAAAATAACAAATTACAATGCACTTTGGTTGTTCTTCACAGAGAGGCTATCTATTTCATTATGGCAAGTATGAGATGGAATTGGTTTGATAGATCAACTCTGATGTCTGAACCAGTGACGCAGGGGCACGCCACCTAGGGCACCTCCGCTCTCACAGGACCTTCTTCTTCTCGGCCCGAAGAACTCGAAGGTTCTTCTATCTCCCTATCGGGAGATCTGCACCCACAACAATCCGTTCTGAGGTCTCCCCTTTACCATCAGGAGATCCGCTAAATCTCGATGTCTCGCGAGTTCGTGACTTAAACCCTCCAAACTTTCCTCTCAAATCTTGCGATACCCAATCTGGCGATATGGGTATAGCCCCTGCCACATACAACCGTGGGCTAGTCTTAACTGTTAGCACCTCTCGCAACTTCGCAACCTCAAAATCTCCCGACCTCGCTGGTTGAACCGTCGAGTTTTCACCCTCCTAGTCTGTGAGTCCCCGAGATGCACGGTCCCACCTTATGTTCTGCCACGCGTACTCACAAATCTCGTCTCCTCGGCGCTTCTCGACTCGGCGTCCACACGAGTCTCTCTCCTCGGCACTTCGTGCTCGCAAATCCTTTGTGCCACCTGTATTCCACTCGCGCTCCACTATGGCCCACACTGCTCCAGCTGTCGGGATATCGCTATCTCGCAACCTCGTGATCCCTGTGGCCAAATTCTTGGACCTTTTCTTGCGAGGTCCCGAGACACGATCCCTCGCTCAGATCCAATGGTCCTCCTGTGTTACGGATCCAACGGCTATCCTTCTCTCGCTACCTCGCGACCTCACGACTTGGAGTACCCAAATGTTGGACTCTCAACTTGCGAGCTCCCGAGTTCGCGAGATCCGTCGATCTCTTGCCACCTGTCCTCCTCAGATGGACGACTACGATCTTCTTTCTCCTTCATCGCCTTGCGTCCTCGCGACTTGCGACTTTGCACACCCAATACTTGGGTCTCTACCCTGCAAAATCCCGAGTTCGCGAGATCACCGATCTCTATCACCTGTCCCTTCAGATGGACGGCTCATAGCCTCTCGCCACTTCGCTGCCTCGCAGCCTCACGTCTCGCGACTTTTAATGCCAAACACTTGGGCGTTCACCCTGCGAGCTCCGAGTTGCGAGGTGCCACCTGTCCACCAACGGTCAGAATCTCGCTTCCTCGCGACCTCGCAATTCCCACGTCCAAATCTTTGAGTATTTTCTCACGAGGTCCCTATACACAATCTCATGAACAATCCAACGACTCTGACCGACTTGGATCGATGGTGCTGCCCTCCTAAGATTTGAATCCTCTCCATGCCTACGCCGTAACTACCTTGCACCTCTGCAAGATTTGACGATCCCCGAAACTTCGCGAAATCTCCTCAAAGGATTTCGATCGTCCGTTCTTCCTTGGTTAATCCCTGAGATGAACAAAGTGTCCTTCCACAGGTCTCCTTTGCTCACTCGCCAACCTGCGACGCTTCCTCCGACTTCAAATGGCAGTTTCCCCGTGCTTGTTCTTCAGTGAACTCGAAGGCCTATAGCTCCTAAGCTTGTTCTCCAACTTCTCAAGCCCTTTCGAGAACTTCTTGCACGCACTCCTTGCGGAAAATATTCAATCACGTCTAAGTGTTGAAGTCACTAGACTCTGCGCACTCCTGCATCAACAGTCTCGCAAATCTTCTTCTCAGTGTCACGACTGAGACTCTCCTTAGCCGACGCACTCCTCGCATGACTTTAGCAACTCACTTTCACTTTTGAGTGCTTTGAGAACAAGAGTTTAACTCCTGAGCCTTCTGTCAACGCACTCCTTGCAGACGACTCAACTGCACTCCTTGCAGGAATCCTTGCTCGGAGAGAAACAATTGTAACTCACCTGACTCCCTCTCATATTTCAATCTTAACACATGAAATCACACATGCACATGATAACAAATGCATAACAGGAAGTAATACTTATGAGTAGAGCATTCAACACACATACACAGAGAATAACACAACAACCATGAATCTGAATCAACTTCTTCTATTAATTCAAGATCTGTACATGGGTGGTATTTACAACTATCTGCTATTCTCCTATGCTCTCTTGATTCTTCTAACTCCTGTTGCTAACTGTTACAATGATACAAATGAGGGTGTCTATATTCGGTTTTCCCTCTTCCTTCGAGAACTATCTAATCTAAGAATTCAATTCTATCTACCTACAACTACTACTATAAATGCCTCTGTCTATCTCAGACGAGAGCGTATGGCTCGAGGTCTGAGTGCATTTTTACCAAGGTGCCTAAATTAAATGAAATCATTTATATTCAGTGCATCAACTTCAAGGAATAATTTAAAAATTCAAAAACTTGCGCTGGACATCTTCCAGCTGACTTTCTGCTTCCATGTCGGTTTTTGCTTGTCATGAGGGATGCTCCTGCATCACCCAGAAAACTAATTATGCAATCCACACTTTCTAAACAGAAACCACACATCAATCAGCATAGCATGGGTAGTTCAACAGTCAATATGTTGGTTCTGTTGTCGTTCACAATGAACTTCACTAGTTCTTCTCCAAGTAGTTTTGACTATTGCTGCCAACAGGTATGATCACTCAAGGAAATCAAATTCACGAGAACAGAAAACAGAGCATATGAAAAAACAAAGCAATTAAATATGTAAGAAATTATAGAATGGAAATCTTAATCTAAGTTGTACTGCTATCATCTAGTAGAGTTAAATCTTTAGCTAATTCACTGTCTATACTACTGAAAACAAACACTAATGCTAATCTATGATGAGGCTGACCTTTGTTGGGCGGTGGGCCCTTGCCGCTTCAACATGTCAGCTGTTGAAGTCTACAAGAAGCTTTCTTTTAAGACACACATTACTCTCACTCATACTTCAAAACATAAAATCAAAACTCTCTTTAACAACTCAACTCATTCTTAATCATAGATAATTAGAATATGGAGATAAAATGGCATTCCATTAATCTTTACTCAGAAAATATGTTTTGTACTATCATACGTTGCTTACATATCGATAATATGCTAACTCTCCTACTCTTATACCATCCTTGCCATGACTATTTAATAGTCTGAATCGTGAAACACAAGGACACAAAGTGATTTGCAAATCAATCAGTTGTTTAAGTTTAATCATTCAGTTACATCTTTAGCTTCATCCTCATGACACGAAGTGCATGAGGATGAGGCAATTAACAAACTATTCTTCTCATAGCCTTGCTAAACGAATCGACATCCACCAATTGACTTAGGCAAGATTTGGCACTTAACTTGGTGCATTAGGCTCTTCCATATCAGTACCGGATCGTAACAGGCAGATGTTACTGGATCGTAACAGGCAGATGTTACCAGATCACGACAAGGCATAAAAGGTGGTATCGGATCATGACAGAGCATGGTCGATGGTATCGGATCATAATAGAGCGTGTTCATTGGTACTGGATCACAACAAAGCATATTTGTTGGTACTGGATCACCACAGGTAAGATTTAGTACTGGACGCGTTTGGTACCGGATCAGACTGTAGAAATCTTGGTGCGCAGGTATCGGATCAGGATAGAGATGGTACAAGAATGCTAGACATCCAGGGGTCAAAGATTTACATATGACAAATTGAGCATTAGTACATGAAACATTTAATTCCTTAACTCAATAAACCACAAAATACATGAATTAACCATACTTTACCTTATGACCTTAATACTGGCAATTGGTAGCGTTCTTGTCATTCACTCAAGCTTTAGGTAGGTCTAAAAAGGTATAGGTGAAGAGTAAAATAGGGTAATGAGAATGTCAATTTCAGATCTCAACACTTACCTTTATCAGAGCACAGAGCTTGCATATATTACCTCTTTTCTTTAGATCAGGCTTCTTTCCTAAGCACATAGCTTGCAGATCTTATCTCTTTTCTTCAGATTGTGATTCTTTCTTAAGAATAAAGATTTTATAAATCAAGTAGAATACTACGCACTAAAGCAACAGATCTATGCACAGATCTTCCATGGTTTCAATTTTGATCATCGCACAAAGCTTCTTCTTCTTCAGTTCCCAGCAATCACTGTTTCAGGTCCCGACAACAGAACCATTTGTTAGCACAAGGGCAGACCCAGGGTTCAACGCTACAACGACACACAACCAAAACCCTAACTACCGTACCTTTCGGAAACACTTGCGAAGCAAATGAAGTCTCACCCGAGGTAGAGGAACGGGTGGTTGTAGGACTCAGGTGTTTGCAACCTTAGCTGGGACACAGATCTTTGATTGTAATACTTAACAGAGAACTTAGCACCGATAGTTCATCAATATTTAACCACTATCTACTATGCAAATGAAATAGAGCATCGCATCATTCACTCAGACCTGATGTATCTAAGCACTTATCATGAAGAGGTAGATTAAATCTAGCAGATTCAAGCACTAACCATATTCACATAGGTCAGATCTACATTCATATACATCATTATCACAAAGCATAAACAGATCTATCTATCTGCATCAAATAACTTAGCAAGTAAAGACATAAACACATCAAGACATCGCACAAAGCAGAGAAACACAACATGTATGTGGTTCACCCCCACCCTGGGGCTACGTCCACCAACTCTTCTTCTCTATTATGTTTTTCAAGCTTCTTACAGGCACATAGCATCAAAATCCTACTCCGCAGAAGATAGGAGATCTGCGCGCACTCCGCCATATTCTTCTCCTTTGAGCTATGGTACATCCCCAAAACTTCTTACAATTACTTGCATGTATCTCTGCAAGTCTCACACAGTATGCGCAAGCATCTACAATCTGTACTTAGCACTTAGCTCAACATCACACAGATATGCATATCTCCACTCCTTAAATTTCCTAGACATCTATTTATACATTAAAAAATAGGCCTAAACATGGGTAAACCCATGGGCCGACATCCCATACCCATTACATAATCCCAAATCTCAAAAAGGACCCAAAAAGGGGTCGAGATCCCCTGATCTCTGCTTCGTCTTCGACAGGCTGTCAAAATCCCAAAATAGGTCAAACTTGACAAAGGATCTCCCAAAACTTGGTCAAGGGCCAACACTCCTTCCCCGAGTTAGGTCCAAGCAAAAATCCTTACACAGTCTATGCAAAAAGCACTACATATGACTTGCACTTAGCTCTGCAAGTCTCAACATACACTACGCACAAAGCCTCTTACAATCTCTTCAAATTTTCATAGCAGTCCTTCTCCCCCCCTCTCTTCTTACATCACCTAGACTTCTATTTATACATTACAAAAAGAGCCTAAGCATGGGTAAACCCATGGGCCGACATCCCCATACCTATTACATAAGCCCAAAACCCAAAAATCCCTAAAAAGGGGCCGAGATCCCATGATCTCTGCTTCGACTTGCGCTCCGCCTTTGATAGCCTGTCGAAGTCCCAAAAGTAGGTAAAGCATGACCAAGGATCCTCAAAACTTGGTCAAGGGCCAACAATGACCAACCATTCAAAAATACCTTCTTTGGACTTGAAGGCAATTTTCCATACATATGTCTTCTCTATTGGGATTTTATGGTAGCCAGACTTCAAATCAATCTTAATGAAGTATTTTCCCCCCTTGAGTTGGTCAAGGAGGTCATCGATTCAGGGAATCGGGTACACGTTACTAACTATGATTTTATTTAGGGCCCAATAACCGATGTAGAGTCACCAAGTCCCATCTTTCTTCTGCACAATCATGATTGGTCTTTCACATGGTGATGAGCTGGGTTGGATGTGCCCCTTTTGGAGCAGTTCTTGGATTTGATGCTTGATCTCCTCATTTTCTAACATAGAGAGAGGATAAACTGGACCATTGGGTATTGGTTTTTCAGGGGTTAGATCGATTGAATGATTGACCTGAAAGTGTAGAGGAACCCCAATGGGTGAGGAGAATATGTCTTTGTATTCTTCCACAACCTTATCCACTTGATTTTGCTATGTGGAGAGATCGTCCACAGAGGACATGGATGTGGATGCAACCTTTCACTCACTTTGAGATCAAATCACAGAAAAAACAAACTTCCTGGTCTGAGAGATGACCTTCCTGCATTGCTTGGTAGAGATCAAGGAAATGGCAGTAGGTGGGACTACCTCGGGTAGCTTGTACAATTTCCTATCAAAAGTAATAATAACACTGTGAGGCCTAAACTCATATACAACATGACGTTTCCATAAAGAAGGTTGGCCCAAAATAACATCACAAACTTCAAGGGGAGAAACATCACACAATACCTCATCTTTGAAGGGATCGATGTCGTAGGATATTGTTGGCTATTGTGAAGATTGCTTCCTTGGCACAGCCATCCAATGGTGTATGGTTGTGGGTGCAACGTTGTTGGCAAGACAAACTTCTTGACAAACTCCACTGATATGAGGTTCTTCTGGATATTTCTATGAACGATGAAATGTAGTGGAGTACCCTTCACCCACATCTGTGAATGAAAGAGGAACTCACCTTCCTCTGGCTCATTAGGTTCATCGGGATGGTCTTGGTGGTAGCAACGGTGGCACTAGGTTTTGCATCAATAATTTTTCTTCCCTTTTCTAGTTATGACTCTAAGTCAGAACCCACATCTTATTTAGAGGATTTCACCTTTTCTACCAATGGATTCTTTGAGAGACAATCAATAGTGTTATTCCAGGGGCTCTTATGAAAGTCGCACCACTTCCCAGTGTCTTTCTTTGTCTTTCAATTGTCCTTCTTTGTTTACATCTTAGACTAGTTTTCCTGAGACTTTCCATTTTTTCTTTTCCCTTTGTTCTATGGGTTGGGGCTACCTTTTCCCTACTTTTGTTGTGAGGGGTTCTCAGAATCAAACTTATGCATCTTTTGTTTAATCTTCTTCTCGATTTTGACATCATATAGATAGGTCGCGCCCAAGGAAGAGATATCCAGAAACTCCATTTTTTTCTGGATGTATCTATGCAGACTATTGCAGTAATTGAGCACCATATGTCGCTTAGAATATTTGATACCCATGTTGGTGCACAAGGTATGGAAGACATTGGTGAAATTTGGCACTATTTGGTCTCTTTCCTATCGTAGTGTGGCCCATCTTGTATAGAAATTGTCATAACTTCCAACATGGTAGTATTGTTCCTTAATAGAATATTTGAAGGAACCCCAAGTGGGTTCAACTATAAATAATGTAGATCCCTCTATTTCCTTTTTTTCATAGAAACTCTCCCACCAATCTTTGACTTGGGGGATGACCTTGAGGAGTGTAAATGTAATATTTTCTCTATTGTAAAAGTTGTGGACAGGAAAATACCCTTCTATAAGGTTTAACCATTTTTCTACGGCATCCACATCTATTTCACCTTCAAATATAGGAATATCAAAATTGATTTGTACCTTGAAGGGGGAAGCGCCTCCTCTTGAGGTAGATGTGTCGCTTGTTGGTAGTCATCGAAGGATTTGTGAAAAGTTGTCCATTATCTTGTTCCTTTGTCGCTCAAGGGATTCCTTGAGAAATTTTTTGAAAGGATCTCCTGTCCCATCATTTTAATTTTTTCCCTCCATCAATTTTTTCTTGGGCGTGTGAGAGAATTTTTCCTCGATAGAAACAAGCTCAAGACCCAACTCTTTATGCCCTGACCTCGTCGGGGACATGCACTAAAAATGACAAGGAACAGACTGCTTTGATACCACTTATCCATATTTATGAGAGAAACAAAATGAAAACAAAGATTTATAATATTAACATAGAGACACGGTGAAAAATAACACAGATACAGTAAAACTTTACTTCTATTAAATAATAAATATCTTGAAACTGTAAATGCATATTGAAACAATCTTGTTAGAATGGTGGCAGCTTATCTTTGAGAAGAGATGTGACAGATACACTCATTCACAGGAAGATGAGTACAATGAGGCTCCAAAGTCATTTTTACATCAAACATGAATTCCAAAACCCTATACATCCAAAAACCTAATCCTAGGAGATGAAGCACCAAAAGTCATGTGGACCCCGTTGGGGTAAGTTGGTACATCAACTTCCCGAGGTTGTAACTTTTTCATATGATATCCATTTTAGGTGCACAATAGCCCATTGGAAAGGTATATTCGAGGAAAACACATTAATCCATAACATTCTACCACCATCCACATTGTGACTATGGTCAGACAAAAAGAACGTTGTTTAGGGCCTTGAAATGACCCCGGAAGTTTAGGACCCGAAAAGATAGAAACAAACTACCAATATGAAAATTGAAATTTCCAAGATGACATCTGTATGTGAGATAGATGGAATAGGTGGGTGGCCACCTATATCCACCTTGATAAACTATTCCAAGGATGGCCTTCATTACCACCTATCCAAGTGTTAAAAATCCTCGGCATTATCTTTTCCTTTGAGGCTTCCCCAAATGAGCTACCAAAAAACGTATTGGCCAAAGTCCTAAAATTTTGATAAATGGAACTTGAATCCCTTATCCCATGTAGGGGAWTATCAAATCTGTAATAAAGTGATAGTTTCTACCCATGTCTATTACTTTCCATGTTGGTTCCCTTTTTCCCATGTTTATGCCAAGCTAGAAAACCGTCTTAATTTTTTTTAAGGGCCAACTCTAGTAGAGTCAACGGTTTTCATAGAGTTAGTTTGAACCTTTGTTGCACCCACAAAGAGAAAGGAGAATCAATTATTCAGGTCATATGAATTCAAATCCAATATTTTTTACCTACATAGATCAAGATCATCAGAAAACTGGAAGGGAAAGGGCCATTGAAAATCCTACTCATAAATTGCATCACCTTGGAAACCCACTTGGCCAAAATATATGGAGTAATCCAAATGTTCAAACCCTTTTGACCACTCCATCGCTTGTTTCCAATGGGAGGGAACATTTGTATTTAAAATCTATTGGAAATCTTGGGATGAAATTAATCACGAGTTGATGTTGACTGTGACTCACTTAGTGTTGGGATTTTTTCAATGACCATTATCTATGGTGGTCCCAAGTGGTTCATCAAGTGGGAAATCTACTCATTGAATTTCACCAATTATCAGTAAGGAAAGGAATCTGAGTCTAGAGTGATCTATATAATAGTGAAAACATATATTGGAGGAATTGGGAAAACTTAAAGGAGAATGCTTCCCAATTCTATAAACAAAAATATTCTAGAAAAGGTTTAGATATTGATCCCAAATAATCTATTCCTTAAACTTGGCCTTCTATGACCTTGGGCATGGTGGAAATATTTTCAACGAAGACAAAAATAAAATAAAATAAAATAAAGTACAATTTGGTCAATGGCTACATGTGTTTCAAATAGGCATGGGATAGAGAGTAATATTAACAAAATCTAGAGAATAAAATCTAAGGAAAAGACATGGTTTGGTGAAATTTATATAGAAGTGGCACTTGGATCTTAAAAATCCTTTCCCTCCTTGGTACTTGATACATGGTGGCCTAATTTTGATGATTTTTCCTTTAAACCCATTGAAAATTCATTTTACAAGAAATTCCTTTCATGTGTCTTAACCTCTCAAGAAGTGTCCCTATAAAGGGGAATAAAGTCTTTGCATCACTTCAAATATTTTTATTGCTTAGAGTCTTTAGTAAAATCCGTCATTGAAAAGTATTATGTGTCTTTAATGCATAGCAAGGGTCCCCAAATCATTAATTATTTTCTATTTACCCTTTATTCCCCCCCTCTTTTCTCCTCCCTCCATGTTTCTTAAGTATTATTCATTTGGTGGACTTTGAGATGCAAAGAGAAAAACCTCCACCCTCTACATTGGGACTGATTTGAGGCTTGGAGAGCCCATCCTTGCCCCTCCATATTGAAGTAAATCTTCATTGATCCATCCTCTACCCCCTATTCCCACATGCTTCAAGAAATGTAGAATGTCGAGGGAAAGATGATTTTTTTCTGTCCTCCTTCATCACCCTACTCTTAACCCCTACATTCACACATGCTTCAGGCAATGTGATATGCAGAGGGAGGGAGGAGGATACTCCACCCCATGTCATGGTGTTTCCTAGCCCATATTCCCCCCATTCCCATCATGGATTAAATATGTAGAGAGAAATGTACCCTTTCAATAATAAACCACCCTACTTCAAAAATTGTCTACATTCATGATAAGCAAACTGAATAATTGGACATCAACCAGTGATAGAGGGACATGTGGTGATGGAGTGATGACTTGACATGTGACTAGGTGATGAGGTGGCACATAGTACAATGATGTGAAACCCAAATTTTACTAGTAACATGTATGAGGGAGGAGGTTCATGGAGGCCATAGCACCCAACACATGATATAATTGAAATGTTCTTATACTTATATATCGTAAAGACGTTCTCCAAGTAATTCATGTTGGATTGGAAAGTAGTAGCAAATGTAATGGTCTAAGTTAAATGGAATATTATATCCAACAATGGTTGAATATATAATCTTTAGATTCCATAACTCAAGCTATAGGTGACCAAGTTTTGAAAATGAATGCTCATTGGAAATCTATTGACATGAAGAATCTCATGAATATGGTTTCTTGTGATGTAATTTTCAATTTTAGGTCAAGAAATTCAAGGAACCAATCAAATTATAATCCCATGGTTGAAGGCACTTAGGGGTAGATAATTTTATAATCTCATTGGAGTGGTTAGGGAACCCCTATATTTCATCAAACGCCTCTTTTTAAGAACAAATTATATCTCTATGATAGTGAAATGGGTGCTTCAATGATTCCCTACCTGCAAGTTTTGTTTCTCTCTTCCCTTTGCTTCTTCTTTTTTACTATATCTTGTTGTGAATATTATGTTCATTGATTGGTAAACCATATCTCTAGTGGTATCACTAGGTCTACCCCTATTTTATTCATTCAGGTCTATATTAACATTTGGTCGAAGGGATACCTATGCCACCCTTCAGAGGTAAATGTTATTAGAATCTATAGTTGTTTAGTTATGTGAGTCAATTTTTTCTAGTATTTCTTTTTAGTAGAGAGATGCTGGACATTTTTAGTGACTACATTCTAGGATATTGTTATTATTATTTTGAGATACTCCTAAAACTAACAAAGAATGGATGAATTTACTTGTAACTATGTCTTGAACTCATTTAACCTAATACTTTCATATACTTCTTCATATAAAATGGTGCAATCCTATAAATGTTTCTTAATGACCCACTACCACCTTTTAATTCATTTATTTTGTTAGATAATACAAGTAATTTTCCACTTACAATGTTTTTGGGAGGCATGGATGTTTTGCTTTGGTGATTGCACTTGTAAAATTTTGGATCTTTTCTATTTTCTTTAAAAATAAAAAATATTTTCTACCTAGTCAACTTAATATGGAGTGTGTGTGTGTGTGTGTGTGTGTGTGTGTGTGTGTTAGTACATTCTCGTGAGATCCCCCTATCTTCCTTGAAATATTCAAATAGAGGGAAGCTCAACCACCATCCACAACAACAACTAATTGGGACTCATCTGAAGTGAAACCTCAAGCATATTAAAACCAGAGATCTCGCAACAAACTCCACCTTGAAATAGCTTGTTCAAACCAATTGAGTTAACCCATAGGGTTGTGTGTGTGTGTGTTTCATTTTAATTGTTTTATTAATTATAATTGATGTATACTATTGGAGTTTTTTGTTGGAGTTTACTTACTACAACCATCAAAAATCATTGATGTAAATTCTAGAATCTAACTCTCAATATTTAAATATTAATGACCACCTATTTAAAAATAAAAGAGAGAACTTCATATTCCTCATAGGGATTATCTCTCAAGATTGACTCTTTTTCTAGTGAGGGAAATTATTTCAACACCTACCCATAGGGAAGTGCTTGAAATACCTAGGCATTTCTCACCCTAAATTCATGCTATGAGAAAAGAACAAACCCTAAAACACTTATTCTAATTTTGTAATTATGCCCAATCAACTTGGGCATGGGATTTTAAGTTTTTTTACTCCTTGCTCCCATCCAATGTCCCTTGGAAGGTTTCCCTTTTGGGATATTCTCTCCCTTGGGATATATATTTTCACACAACATTTAGTTAGATTAGAATTTATATATTAAATCATATTTGGAAAACAAGAAATTAAAGTCAACTTGTCAATTGTCAGTAAATCTTTGATTTTACCTAGTAAGAGGAGTCTCTAGTATGTGTCCATTTTCTACTACAAATATAGATGTAGACATAGAACACAGAGGTGTAAGTAGCCCACTTACATGAGATTAGACTACTAGATCATTTCACTATGTTATTCAAGTAAGGTGAAACCTAAAGGGCACTCCCCTAACCTCTCTACGCACTCTGCAGCTTCAACCCACTTATGATACTAGCATAGATCATGTCACAATGTAAGAGAACATCAAGGGACATGAAGGTGTTGTCCCTGAGCAAGAATTGATGACCTTTGGATTAACAATTTCCCCATTGTTCCTTTGGCCATTTGCAAACAGAATCATATTAAAGAACCCACGTATGGAAACAACAAATAGAATCCCATAATGGTTGATCTTGATCCCACCACTAAACAATGGATACTTACTTGCAAGGAAAAATACAATCCTCCTAGCGTGAGATTAATTTCTACACAATATTTATAAGTTTGCTTGCTCTACCTACATAGTTTGTTTGTTTATGTGTTTAGTGTTTTCTACCTTGGGATTTATGGAACTTTAATTTTGCTGGCCCTACATGGCCAATTTTTATTGGATAGACTTTGTGTCAAGTTTGACAATAGCTTATGGTGGTGGATTTGTTTGAGGAAATATATCAACCATCCACATAAAGATATCAACTTTATGTGAAGATCTCAACTTCCCCTTGAGACTAGGAAACCAAAACATTATGTAGCTCTCACACCAATTAGTTTCCTATTGCAATGAAAAATATAATAAAACAGGAGTACCTAAGCCCACAATAAGTGTTAATCATTTAATTTTACCTTTTCGCCTTTAAACCCAAAACTTCAACAAGCCTTTTCTTTCGTGTATGAAGTCCATTTGACCTTGTTCAAATTTTGTCGAAAATTTTCCTACAAGCTCTTCATTATGTGGACGATCTCGACATAAATGAAAACCAACTAAACGTGAAGATCCTCCTAGATCATACCTCCCCACAAAAAATAACTTTTGGTCCACCGAAATACTAGAGGGTGGCTTCATTTTCTCTCTCTTGGAGGTTGATTTATATTTTCTCCATGTTGCTCGACATTCTCAGAAAAGGCAAGAACTATGCTGCATATTATGTGATGTTATAAAAGGTCATCACTTGTACAATTTTCCCTTCTTCGGATCTTACATGCAATTTGTAGGCACCATCTTTGTCAGTGGTTCCACTGGTACTTTCTTGAGATTGCTAGGATGATAAGACCTGCGATGGAATTCCTAAAATCCCTAGAATTTGAGTTTAGGAATTACTCGTATGAAATGTTCAATTGTCTCAAGTTGTTGCTTTAAGATGAGTTTTAGTCATGACTATAATCAATTGAGAATTTTCCTCAATCTTGTGGACAAGAACATATAGTGTTTGGGAAAGAAAAGCACTGTTGTTTGATGTTGCACCTACCAATGGTGCCATCCTCCAGAATCTTCTATCATTGCACCATAATTCCCTACCTATTCCTGCATCATATATCTCATTAGGAAAATATTTTGTTGCTTTGTTAATAATATCAATGTTATCATCCGCATGTGAGATCCATACAGGTTCCCTCAATTTTTACATTCTCATTGATTCTTCCATGGATATAAAAACTAAATCAACAACCATAGTTTTTTTCACCTTCCCACATACTTGGAAGTTATACTAGATATCTGATCAATCTCCTCTACAAGCCTTGCATTTTACATCCACGTGGCATGGAATTTGGATTTTAATACCAAATATGCTCATTCAGTGATATAGATTAGGCTAATGATTTCAGAAAACACAACTCCAATACTTGTTGGAATAATTCTTACAATAGAATTGGTTTGGATTTGGTTTGAATCTGTTGAAGATTTGTTGGAGGTGTTTGAGAGATTCTCTCAACCTCTCTCTCTATGTTTAGAATAAGTTGGATCTGAATCCAACTATATAATTGTGTTGTAATGGATGGCCACGGTGATAAAATCCAGGTCGAAAGGAATTAGGTGTTGGGAGAGTTTAAAGCTGGCAAAGGCCCTATCATAACTGTTGTGGATGTTGTTGCATGTGGTTTGAATGTCAAATATATAAAATGTGTCATTAACTATGACTTTCCTGATTCACTCGAAGATTCTGTATTCCTATTCACCTTTTTAAGGTGTACGAATGTGTCAAAAGAGAAAAGGGAAGTTATATTAATTAATTATATTAATTGATGTGTAAGAATTTTATTTGTAAAAATTTCTACTTCAGAATCAATCAATGAATAGAGTAGTGTAAGTCAAATTGGTGGTTCTCAATGTTCTTCGGTGCCAAGAGAACAATCTATTGATTTGACTATGATTACCGTCTATTATATGTTGGTAGATCTCGTTGTACTTCGTTGCTTTAAGGTCATCAGGGTATCCTTGTATATATTATTGTATGTGTTTAAGAAGGTCAGTTGTATGATTGACTACTGAAAATATCCAGTAATTAGATCGCTCTCCTATATAACTGTCGAAATTTTCTCTTCGAGGGAATTTCACAGATGGTAGTGTATCCATAGGATAATTTAGTGTCGAGACTATACTTTGGGGTAGTCAAGAAGCATCAATTCTACAAATTCATCAATGATGGTCAGAAGCATTGTTGTCTTAAATGAGTTCAAAAGGAATCTCAAAATTCTTGGATGATTCCCATGAAGAATTCACCATGAGATAATAATTTGTCTTGCAGCTCTTACTTCTTATCCTTAGAAAATTGCAATCTACTTTCCAATTCAGAATTTTCCTTCTGAATCTATTGATTTATCTCGTCAATCTCCTTAAGTATTTCTCTCTTCAGAGCTTTTCCAATAGTTTTCCTTTTGCAACCAATAAACGTTCACTTCCAAACTACAAATGCAATAAATGGAATCTAGTCTAAAAAAAACAGAAAAATGTTAACACCCTTTAAACAACATATTTTGATACCAACTTGATTTGAAAATGGGCAATTTAAAAAATGACTCAGTTTTTCTCCATTCCAAATACTTATTAGATTTCTCACTTTTCCATTCTTCACAAGAAAATTTGCAATATAATATTTAAAACACAAATTAAAGCAATTAAGCACATAAAAACAATATGCAAAACAGATTGTTAATGGAGTTCACCCTTGTGGGCTACATTTAAAACAAAAATTAAAGCAATCAAGAACATAAACACAATATACATAACATATTGTTAATGGAGTTCACCCTTGTGAGCTACATCTCCGAGTCTGCATCAAGCAATGAACCATTTGTTATTTCTTCTCCCAAATAGGGATTTTTTATCTCCTTTACAAATGGATAGCAATCCACAAACAAGCCTAAAACTTGTCAATTCTCCTTTCCAAAGGGCTATGAATTCACAAGCAAGCCTACAACTTGCATACTCTCCTTCAAAGAGTTTATGAATCCTCTTTTCTTCCCCAATAATGATCTCTCAATTCACAAGCCTACAACTTTCTTAAATAAGTCATTATTGTTGAGAACCACCTCAACATGTCAAGGAGGGAATATCTCTCAAAAACCCATAAATTAGGATTTAGGTGCAAATGAAGGAGTTGGTTTGAAAAAATATCTCAACCATCTCATGAAGATCTTAACTTTGCCTTGAAATTAAAAAACTGAAATGTTACTTAGCTCTCACACCAATAAGCTTTTTATTATAATAAAAAATACAATAATACATAAACACCTAAACTCAAAATAATTATTAATCATTTCATTTTTCCTTTTTCGCAAGGGGCCTTTTTGAACTTTTCATTGTGTAGATAATCTTAATAGAAATGAAAACCACTTGAATGTGAAGATCCTCTCGGATCAAAAGTACATGTTTTTTTTCATGTATATTAATGAGCATATGAAACATTTTATTTAAAACAAAACAAAACATTTGGTCTCTAACGTTATCATCAAAAATCTCAACTTAGTGTCTCATACATTTTTAACATATAAAATTTTATTTAAACATAGTCGGTTTTTTCTTAGGATTTAACATGTGAAAAGCTTTTGTCACTATTCTATATCACTATAGCTTTTTAACCTTGGGACAAGGCCCATTGTTTCTTAGTAATTAAAACTATGCTATGATATCAATAATTTTATGAGACAAGATCTTTGCAATGATCCTCTAAATCATATTATACAAAGATTATATGACAGTGCTTGAGGTTGTCTTGTTCTTCCCTTAAAAACTAATGTTGTAAATTTAACTTTAATAAATAAATAAATTGTTTCCATTTCCTAAACTTTCATTTTCATTTCCTTAAAATTAAAAAATTTGATTAATATTATCTACCACATATTTATCAAATAAGGACATTATCACAAGTTATTTCCGTTTTTTTTTTCTTATTTTATTAATGTTGAAGGAAACTATACAATATGATTTAGTTGTTCCTTTAAATTAAAAATAACAAGTTAATTCAAATTAGGACATTTATCGACAAGTCATTTCGACTTTTTTTCTTATTTTATTGATGTTGATACTGGAAACTCTACAATATGGTTTAGTTGATCCTTTAAATTAGAAATAACAAGTATGTTTGAGAAGTAATATTATAAAAGTTAAGGATAATTTTCCAAATACCCTCCTCATAATATTTTATCATTACACTTGTAATCAAGTTTTAGATTATAAATCACATTTGTAAGATTTTTTATCTTTTCATTATAACATTACAAAGGTATGAAAAAAATTAAATATTGTGTTATTTTATGTTTTATATATTATTGAAAAAAAATATTCTTTAAATATTTTATATTACAAATTTTATTATTTTTTCACAAGGAAAATTCTGTTTCCTTTATAACATTATAAAGGTAAAAAAAATTTAAATATTATGTTATTTTGTGTTTTACATATTATTAAAGAAATATTTTTATATTACAAAATTTATTATTTTTTCTCACATAAAAAAGATTTTATATTTATAGAGATATACATGTTACATTCATTCAAAACAACTTATTCAGGCTTACTACTCTTCGCTATCATAACAACCTATATCTCCTCCTACTATATATGTTGTTTTACAAGAACTTTACAAAAAGAATATTGTCTTCTCTTGTTTAATCATAACCAACAAACATTGTTACATCCATGGCTTTAGTTTCAATGCCATAAAAATACTCATAGTACCCGAATGCACCTTTTTGCAATTGTAAAGCTTCTTTGGAAAACTCTTCTGCCTTGGTATTGAGTTGTCTCAGAATGTAATGAAAAGAAAACCATTTAAAGGATTGGAAAGAAATTTGTTTCTCTCTCATAACTGTGGCCATATTAGTGTTTTGGATAGAGATTTTTCCTTGGCCCCAATCAAACCAATTTGGATTCGCTCAATACCTTAAGCTTCTTGATGTCCTTTTTTTTTGCTATCTCTAGAAGGGTCAATAAAGCAATGAGCTTAGCTTTGTTGTTCGTTCCATGGCACAACCCCCCC
>JZKD02S1713094.1:1294620-1306252 GCA_000966675.3 Picea glauca
GGGTACGCTACCTTCAAGCCCGCCTTTGGAATTCTTTCTCTTACTGATACATTTTCATTATTTAAGGATGCATAAAAGAAAAGACTTTAACGACATGAACAACAGTAAACAACAAGCATGCATAGTCTAAAGATTCAATTAAACGATAATTAAATATACAACATAAATAACATTCAAATACATGTAAATGATACCATAACAGAGATCACTTATATTTATGAAAGACGACACCAATTGGCTACAGACCAAGGTCGTTCCACCCAATCGTAGACACCATTGATCCAAATATCAACAACAATGTCACCCCCAAGCCAGGGCTATGAATCCACAAGGATGGTTCCAGAGTGTACTTGGCTTCCCAAACCAGTCTTCACTCACAGGTTTCCCAAACCATACAACTCTCAAGCTCTCACAGGATTCCCAACTCTCACAACAATCCAAGAATCCAGCTTGCACCACCTGAGAGAATGAACCTCCACCCTTCTCTGCCATGCAGTCCCTCAGGAATTCCTTCTCTTTATTCGGGCTCCAGCGCAACTGGTCCGGAATCTCTATGTTGGAACTCTCAGGACTCACAACTATGAGAAATGTTGGTCACAGGCCAACACATCTCACACATGCGGCCTTGGGTCATGATTGGATCACACCAACGACCACTACATCCAACTATACAGTGGCTAATGTTCAGCAATTTGGCTCCCTTCCCGAGCCAAGATGCGGATGAGGATAGATCAATGAATGGGTAAGTGGGTGCATGAAAATGAGTGCATGAAAGTGCGTGAGGGAAAATGAATGGATGTATAGGGAATCATCGAATGAACCATCATTTTAACCCCCCCATCATACCAGAGGGAGGTTTAAGTAACCTCGTTGGGAAATCAAGAACCTCCTGGCCTTCCCTAAGAATATCACATAACTGACCTTCCCTTAGACAAAAGGGTAATTAACAATAGGAATAAATGCTTAGCCCCTCAAGCCCCCTCTCTTGTGGAATCATATCCCCCTATAACTCTAGTCCTTATTCGTCTAGCAACCAATGATGTGTTTATTATTAATAATGATCAAAACATTACATGTCTTGGGTACATTGTCCTTTTAATAATTGTTTAGGCACTCTGGCCTCTCAACATTGTAACAATACATTATTTAAAAATGGGGGTTCAAAACCTGGGGTGTTACATCCCCTCCCGCTTATTTTGGGCACTGTCCTCAGTGCATATACAAAATGGAGATCAAAATCTCAAATTTATTCAAAAAGTTGTAGGTACTCTGCCTGTACGGAATCTTCATGCTCCCTCATAGCATCTTTAGGATCGTAGAAGGTCCACTGAACTTTTTCCAGCTCTATAACTCGATTCCGGAGAATTTTGAATTTTTTGTCCAACACCCGCACTGGCTAAACCTGAAAATCTCCCTCTGTCTCTACCTGAATCAGATTCCAATCAATAACATGATTAGGATCATGTACATATTTCTTTAGTAAGATACATGAAATACATTATGCACATTCATCGAAGTAGGCAATGCAAGCATGTATGCAATTGACCCTATTTTGTCCAATATTTCAAATGGACCATAGAATCTGGCTGCCATCTTTGTACAACTACCCAATTTCAAAGAGCTTTTCTTGGGCTTCACTTTCAAAAGTACATGCTACCCTACTTTAAATTCTCTAGATGTCTTGTTCTTGTATGCATAAAATTTTTGTCTCTCCTAAGCTACCTTTAAATTATGCTTGATCTTAACCACCTGGTCTTCCATGTCCTTGAGTAACTCCGACCCAGGTACCACTCTATCTATTGGGTTGTCCCAACTTACTAGAATATCGCATTTCCTACTGTACAAGGCTTCAAATGGGATCATTCTCAATGAAGCTTGATACCCATTATTATATGCAAACTCAAAAAAGTGTAAGTAATCTTCCCACTTAGATGGTTTATCCATCACATACATTCTCAGTATGTCTTCAATTATTCGACTGACCCTCTCTGTTTTCCCATCTGTCTGGGGATGATATGATGTGATAAATTTTAGGTTTGTGCCAAATAATTTAAACAATCCCCTCCAAAATTTGGATGTAACCTTGTATCTCTGTCCGAGACAATTGTCCTAGGTATCCCATGCAACCTAGAAATTTCCTTCATGAAAATTTCCACAATATTAGTTGTTGTGTGTGTTGTATTAACAGGCACAAAATGGGCATCCTTTGTTAATTTTTCAACCACCACCATGATTGAATCATGTTTCTTATTCGTTCTAGGTAATCCTGTGATTAAATTCATGGTGATCACTTCCCATTTAGTCTCTGTAATTGGCAATGGTTGCAGCAAACCCGTTGGGTGCCTATGCTCATCCTTCACCTTCTGACATTCCATACATCGAGCAATGTAATCAACAACATACTTCTTCATTCCAAGCCAAAATAAATAGCTTCTTACTGCTGTAATTATTTTCTGGTAACCGAGATGTATAGCATAAGGAACATCATGCATTTCCTTCAGTACCAAATTCCTCAGTTCTCCAGAACTAGAAACATAGATTCTATTTTTATGCATGAGCAATATGTCTTCCTTTATCACATACTCCTTTATTTTCTGTTGTACATCTCCTTGCTGTAAGTTCTCCTTTATCTGTAGGTAATGTTGCTCTGTAACAAGACCATATAAAATTATGCTCTTCAAGTTTGACTAATGCATACTGACAACATTATCATGTATGATATGCACTCTCCTACTAAGTGCATCAACAAATTTATTGTCCTTTCCCTTGATATGATTGATATCGAAGTCATATTCACTCAAAAATTCCATCCATCTTGTTTTCCTAGCATTCAAGGTCGGTTGTTCAAAAAGATACTTTAGGCCAATGTGGTTTGTCCTTAATTCAAATTTCTTCCCCATGAGATAATGCTTCCACATCCTCAAGGCGTGAACAATGGCATCAAGTTCCAAGTCATGGGTGGCATAGTTCCTCTCATGTTCCTTAAGATTTCTGGACTCATATCCAATGACATGTCAATTTTTCGTGAGGACTCCCCCAATTCCTTCCTTACATTCGTCTGTTCATACCACAAAAATTTCATTTCGGTCAACAATATTTAACATAGGTGCACTAGTAAGTAATTCCTTCAATAGATTAAAATTCTTTTCACACTCGAGTGTCCAATCAAAATTAGTTCCCTTATTTTGCAAAGAAGTGATGGGATGAGAAATCTTAGAGAAACCTACTATGAACCTTCTGTAGTAGCCATCTAATCCCATAAAATATCTAACGTCTCACACATTTCTGGGTGTTGGCCATCCTCTAATGACTTCGATATTCTTTGGATCTACTTCTATTCCCTATTTTGAAATAATGTGTCCCAAGTAATGGATCTTCTTTTGATAAAAAGAACACTTACTCAACCTGACATACATCTTATGTTATCTCAATACTTGCAATACCAGTCTTAAGTGATTTTCATGCTCCTCTTTAGACTTAGAATAGATAAGTATGTCATCCATGAATACTATGACAAACTTGTCCAAATAATTTCTGAATATGCCATTCATTAAGGACATGAAGACAACTGGGGCATTGGTTAGTCCAAATGGCACCACTACAAATTCATAATGCCCATACTTGGTCCTAAAGGTTGTCTTATGATTGTCTTCTTCCTTGATTCTAACCTGATGGAATCCTGCCCTCAGGTCAATTTTTGAAAATATCGTTGCTCCTCTTAGCTGATCAAAGAGGTCATCAATTCAGGGTAAAGGATACTTGTTCTTTATAGTGTACTTGTTCAATTGTTGGAAGTCAATACAAAGCCTCAAGGTTCCATCCTTACTTTTGACAAAAAGTACTGGTGCTCCCCAAGGTGAAACACTTGGACATATGTAGTCTTTCTTCAACAATTCCTCTAACTGCATTTTTTATTCCTTTAACTCTAGTGTGCTCATTTTGTAAGGTGTTTTTGACACTGGGGAAAATCCTTGCACTAAATCAAGTGAGAAATCTATCTCCCTCGGTGGAAATCTGGGTATTTCTTGGAATACATCTTCAAATTTCTGTAGCACCGAGAAATCTTCTGGTCTTGGCCCCTTTGTATTATTTGTATCTTCCACATGATCTGCATACAATTGACATCCTTTTTTAAAACATCTTTTCAGTTGTAAGGCTGAAATATCCCTTATAGAGATGGGTCTTGGAACTCCTTTCAAAGTGCTCTGTTTTCTATTTCCATCAAGACATGTAAATGTCTTGTTATGACAATCTAGGATAGCATGATGTTTTTACAACCAATCCATTCCAATCAGAATATCATAAGTCCCAAATGGTTTGATATTTAGATCAATACTAGTATTCACGCCATTAAGACTTATGGAACAACTTCTGACCATGTCATGGATTCTCCTTTTGGTTCCACTGGATAACTGGACCAAGTTTGATTTTCTCCAAAAGTAATCTATCCACTATTTTAGGATCAATGTAGCAATGAATTTATTCTGAATAAATCAAAATAACAATAGGTTGATTTATGATCTTACCTTCCACCTCGCACATATGGGACTGGTACTCTGCTTTTCGATCATCTAAAGCTGCATAGATTCTTCCCATATCTTCAACTTTTGTAGCCTCTTGGATGTTGTGCATAGTCTTCATTCTATCCTTTCTATGTGGGCAATCCTTGTACATGTGATATTCCTTGCATCCCCAGATTTGGATTGGTAGTCTTCCCCTTTTTCCCAAGGAATATTCCTTCTTGAAATATCCCCTAGCATACTGATCTTGATGATTTATATTAGGCTCATTCCTATTGAAGGGAGGTTTGAATCCTTTCCTCCTCTAATCGGACTTCTCATTTTTCTTGTCCTTCCAAGATTTATGCAAGGATTCTCTTCCCTGGCCTTTCTCATACAGGTTTGTATCCTTCCTGATGGCCTCCATCAAGGTATTGGGTTCATCATACTTGATATTTTCCTTATAAAAGGCTGGCAATAAACTTAGAAACCTTTGTATTTTCACTTTCTCATCACCAATGAACCTGACATACTTTAACAATCCCAAGAAATTCTTCTCGTATTCTGCCATAGTCATGCTTCCCAACCTCAATTCAAAGAACTACTGCATTTTCTTGTCATAGAAATTTTCTGAGAGGTAATCCTTCTAGAAGTACTTCTTGAACTTTTTCCAAGTGATCCTACTTTCATTAACATGTTCCACTTGCTTCAGTTGGTCCCACCACATTGCAACTTTCTCATGTAAATGGTAGGTGGAAATCCTGGCTTCCAGATTTGATGAATAGTTATGCAACTGAAAATATCTCTTGAGACCAAGCAACCATGCTTCAACATCATCCTCCCTTTCTCTTTCACCATCGAAGGAAGGTGACTTGATCTTCCTCGACTCTCCTTGCAAACTATCTATCTCTTGTTTCCTTATTTGGTGTCTAACAAGAGACACCTTTGGACTTCTTATGGGATATTTCGATGCATAAAACCTTCTTTCTGGGTAAGGAGGTGAGTGGTGTCCATGAGTTCTAATAACACTTCTAGAATAACTAGCTCTTCCACGTTCATCCCTTCTTTCATGGCACCTGCCTTCTTCCTCTTGTATTGAGTTTGATCCCTTCTTCATTTGTCTCTGCAACTGATTTAAGCTCTGCAACACTTGAGCATTTATCTTAATTTTCTCTCTCATCAATATCTCATTGTCTTCTTTGTAGCTCCGCACTTCCATCTTCAGGCTCCTTCTCGTTTCTATTAACATTTCCTACTCTCCTTTTTCCTTGTGTCCATTGAACTTTGTCTCTGCATTACCAACTCTGGTATTCTAGCCTTCGATGTCCTTATCATGAATGGAGACTCCTCTACCTTCTTCAATTTCCTCAATATGCATCATAAGTTGATGTGCTTAAGACCCTTAATTCTGCAAAATGTGCCAACGACCATTTTGTTAGAATTATGCATATGATAAAAAAAATTGCCAAACCATGCTACAAGTCTATTTCTTCTTTTTTTTTGTTCATGGAGATCATAACCCCATTCTTAGAAAATAACAACGTCCTGTTATCCTTGGCTAACAAAGAACTTCATCTTGCGTAGGCGCTTCCTTCAAACCACCTTCCTGGGTGACCATGACTAGAAACTGTGGCTAAATCCTTCCTTAACACCTTTCTGTCTTGAAGACAGCCAATTCAACCCTTAGCCCTCCTTTCTTCAGCTTTCAATATTCATATGAACACGGCCATGAACCTACGCTTAGTTGAAAACGCGCTTGTCCAGAGCTTCGAGACTTTGAAACTTTCAGCCAGGACCGGATCAACGGTCCTCATCCTCTTTTACAATCAACGATCGAAATCCACTTCGGGACTTTGCGCTTTGAGAGTCTCAACTTTTCTCGCTTGCCTCCTCCTGGAATGATTTTACCCAGAGTTCATGATCTACCGATAGGTGTCCTCCCAAAGATCAGTGTCTTTGAATCACTTCGGCTTTTCGGGCTTTGAAAGTTTCAAACTTTCCTCCTGCACTTTCTCCCAGAATGCTTTCACTCGAAGTCGACGATCCTGCGACGTGTGTCTTCAGGAATTAACAGTCGATATGTACTCCGACCTTTGGGAGTTTGAGACCCAACACAACCTATCACATCTTTCCCCTCTTGAGTGCCGAATCTCTAGACTGCACGATCTATCACCACGTGGCGAAATACTGGAAGCAGACACATGGCCCAATCAGGCGGGTGACACATGTCACATTCTAATCGACTTTTCAATACTTCAAATGTTCAAATCTTGCTGACACATGGCACACATCCCATGTTTCCATGTCATCCTAGGTGACGTCCATAAGCCACGTCACTTCAAAATATTCCAAGGTCCACATCACCTCCTAGTGACATCATCATGCTCCACCACTTTAGCTCTTTGGGCTTCAGGAGTTTCAACACTAACACCCTTCCCATTCTCTCGAAATCTGAATTCCCGAACTGACCAATCTATCACCATGTGTCCTCCTGGACAAGGGATGACTAAGATTCACTTTGGTTCTTCACGCAGAGTCCACGGATCTGCACCACATGTCCTCATTAATCTGATGGTGGAGGCTTACTTCAAGTCTTCGGACATTGGAAATCTCATATTTGAAAACTTCTCTGGCCCCACTAGATTTTATTCGAAGCCCTGGATCCGGTGACGTGTGGCTCTCAACAGATCAACGGTTGAGATCCTTTTAGGTCTTCAGGTTTCATATTCTCATCTCTTAACCTTCGCTTTCCCCGGAAGTGCACGGATTTTTGTCACATGTTCTCCTACAGATCGATGGTTGAGATTCACTCTGGATATGTGGGGTCCGAAAATCTCAATTCTCAACTTCTCCTGCTCACCTTTTCCCGAAGTTCTTTTACCCAGAGAACACGATTGATTGACACGTGTCCTCCTACAGATCGAAAGTCCCCAACAACTTCTTCTCTTCGGAGGTTCATCGCTCAAGTGCCAACATGTCACATCACTGCATGCCCTTTCAAATTGCGGGGGCATGCATCATCGGTTTGGAGTAATCCTCTTTTCACCCTGCAATTCTCTTGATTCTAACACGTAACCACTCAATGAAACCGTTGTTTGGATTGCGGGACCTCCTTGGTAAATTATCTCTCATGCAACTCAGTTTCCCACAATGCCTCCTATTTGTTGATCTCACTCTCCAATGGGATCCGACGGCTGTGACCTTAACCCTTGCTTCCTTTACATCGGACGAACCTTGTTCCTTGTCCTTCGATCCAATGATCCTATATCCCTCCTGATCCTACAGTGGAGATCGCTCCTGAATTCGAAGGGGATAGTCACGATCCTTTGAACCCCTTACCACGGGTCTCTGACATTCTATCTCTTGCGTAGATTCTGCAATGTCATTCCTCCTGAGCTATTCAAATACACGGTCAGACTTCGATGTGTAACCACCAAACTCTGACCAATAGACCCAGCCCATACCAGCCCGTTGTTTCAACCTAGCTCTAATACCGATATCTAACATACCCAGCCACCCACAGGTCGGGGTACGCTACCTTCAAGCCTTCCCTTGGACTTCTTTCTCTTATCGATACCTTTTCATCATTTAAGGATGCATAAAAGAAAAGACTTTAACGACATGCACAACAGTAAACAACGAGAATGCATAGTCTAAAGATTCAACTAAATGATAATTAAATATACAACGGAAATAACATTCAAATACATGTAAATGATACCATAATAGAGAGAACTTATCTTTATGAAAGACGACACCAACTGGTTGCAGACCAAGGACGTTCCACCCAACCATAGACACCACTACTCCAAATATCAACAGTAGTGTCACCCTCGAGCCAGGGCTATGAATCCACAAGGATGGTTCTAGAGTGTACTTGGCTTCCCAAACCAGTCAACACTCATAGGTTTCCCAAACCAGTCATCTCTCAAGCTCTCACGGGTTTCCCAGCTCTCACAACAATCCAAGTACCCAGCTCTCTTCTACCCAGCTTGCACCACTCGACATAACGGACCTTCACCCCTCTCTGCCACAGAGTACCTCAGGCAATCCTTCTCCTTATTTTGGCTCCAACGCAACTGGTACAGAATCTCAATGTTGGAACTCTCAGGACTCGCAGCTGTGAGAAACATTGGTCACAGGCCAACGCATCTCAAACATGCGGTGTCAGGTCATGGATAGATCACACCAATGACCACTACAACCAACTATATAATGGATAATATTAAGCAGTTCGACTCCCTTCCCGAGCCAAGACATCGATGAGGATGGATCAATGAATGGGTAAGTGGGTGCATGAAAGTGCATGAGGTAAAATGAGTGGATGTATAGGGAATCAGTGAACGATCCATCAATCAAACCCCCCCATCAGACCAGAGGCGGGTTTAAGTAACCTCGTGGGGAAATCAAGAACCTCCTGGCCTTCCCCAAGAATCTCACGTAACTGATCCCCTCCCTTAGACAAAAAGGGTAATTAACAATATGAATAAACACTTAGCCCCTCAAGCACCCTCTCTTGTGGAATAATATCCCCCTATAACTCTATTCCTTGTCCGTCTAGCATCCATCAATATGTTTATTATTAATAATGATCAAAACATTACATGTCTTGGGCACACTGCCCTTTTAATAATTGTTTTGGCACTCTCACCTCTCAACATTGTAACAATACATTATTTAAAACTGGGGGTTCAAAAACTGGGGTGTTACACTCATGTACATCTAAGACATATAAGACAAGCATGCAAAAGAATTCATTTTGGAGTAGAAATAACTCCGAGTCTCTGGCGAAGATACCCAAAGGCTTCCCATGGAAGTGATTTTGTAAAGATGTTTGTCACTTGTTCTTTTGTGCCCACATACTCAACTTTGATTTTCTTTTCTGCAACATGTTCCCGTAGAAAGTGATACTTGATTGGAATGTGCTTTGTCTTGGAGTGCATCACCGATTTCTTTGAGATACTGATGGCACTTGTATTATCTCAATAGATTGGAATGGGCTCATCATACTCAACCTGTATATCTGTCAGAGTTTGTTTCATCCAAAGAACCTATGTACAACATGTTGTTGCTGCAATATACTCTTCCTTAGTTGTAGATAAAGATAATGATGATTGTTTCTTGCTTAGCCATGATAATAAACACTCACCTAAGTAGAAATCTGCTCCACTGGTGCTTCGTCAGTCATCAATACAACCTGCCCAATTTGCATCTGTGTAGGCAATAAGTGATATATCCTTTCCTTTTGGATACCATAATCCAAACTCTTTTGTTCCTTTGAGATATATGAAAGTCCTCTTCACTGTTAATACATGTGATTCCTTTGGTGCTGCTTGAAATCATGCCACATGTCCAATTGCTTGCATTACATCTAGTCTGGATGCTATCACATATAGTAGGATACCAATCATTGACTTGTATTGTCTCTGATTCGTAGACTTTGAATTATCATCTTTGCTTAACTTGCAACTAGTTTGCATGGGAGTGATAACTGGTTTGCAATATTCCATTATGAACCTCTTTAGCATTTCTATGATATACTTGGTTTGAGAAATAAAAATTCTTTGGTGGATTTGACGTATCTGAAGTCCCAGAACAAAGGATAGTTCTCCAAGTAATGACATTTCAAATTCATTCTTCATATCCTTTGTAAATTTATGGCTTAACCTGTCATCATCACTACCAAAATTAATATCATCAACATAAACTTCAATTAATAAAATACCGTATTGACTTACCTTGATGTAGAGGTTGTTGTCTACACTTCCTTTTATGAACCCTTCCTATTGTATATATTTATCCAGTCTAGAGTACCATGCTCTAGGAACCTGTTTTAGACCATACAAGGCCTTCTTTAATTTACACACATAATCTACGTTCTCTGACAACTGAAATCCTTCTGGTTGTTTAATGTATACTTCTTATTCAAGTTCCCCATTCAGAAAAAATGATTTTACATCCATTTGATACACTTTAATATTTTGGAGCATGCATAAGCTAAAAGCAATAGGATTGCTTCCATTCTGGCAACTGGGAAAAATGTCTCTTCAAAGTCGATTGTTTCAAAATGTGCATATCCTTTACATACCAATATAGCTTTGTTCCTTGTAACAAGTCCATCTTCATTCATTTTATTCATGTATACCCACTTTCTGTCGATCACATTCTTATCCTTTGGTCTTGGAACTAATTCCAAAGTATATGTTTTTTCCATTTGATCCAATTCTTCATCCATGGCCTTATTCCAAAATTCATCCGTGATGGCCTCTTCAAAACTGGATGGTTCAATCATATATGAGAGTGCTAGGTGCATTTGTTCCGGTGAATCGATTCTTCTTCTAGTCTCAACTCCTACATATTTGTTTCCGATAATTTGATCTGAAGGATGGTTCTTCTGTACTCGTCTGCTAGGTGTCTTTGGAGGCACTTGCTGAAATTTCTCTTATGCTTCTGTCGGATCTTCTTCATATTCCCCTTCTACTTCCTTTTAATTTTTGTTTCTTCTTTGTAAATTTGTTCCATTGATTCATTTTCTTCTTCCTTTAATTATTTTCTACTTGTTTCATCAATTGTTATGTTGATGCTTTCCACAACTTTGTTCAATCTCAGGTTGTAACACTTGTATGCTTTCCTTATACTTGAGTAACCAACAAGTACTCCTTTGTCCACATGAGAGTCAAACTTTCCCATTCTGCCATCTTCTCTTTTGATGTAGCATTTTCTCCCAAAAACTCTGAAGTTCTTCAAATTTGGTGGTCTTCCTTTCCATAGCTCGTAGGGATTTTTTTCAATGTTGTTTCTGAGCATTACTCCAAAAACTATCTGTCAATTTGGAATCCATTAGCATTGTTCGAGCCATTTCTTGTATTGTCATGTTCTTTCTTTCAACAACTCCATTTTTTTGAGGTGTCCTAGCAATGGGGAATTTCCTTTTTATTCCATGGCTGCTGCAGTAATCCATAAATTCCTTTGAAGTGAACTCTCCTCCATTAACAGATCTCAAGCATTTGGATTTTGAATCCATTTCATTTTCAACCATTTCCTTGTAGATATCGAAGTTTTTAAAATCTTCTGACTTATTCTTGAGAAAGAAAACTGCAGTCATTCTTGTATAATCATCAACTAATAACATA